>AYEL01064447.1:0-35792 GCA_000484575.1 Olivierus martensii
AAATCTCTGCTTTTATAAAAGTATAAAAGCCGAAAAAATTCTTTAAAGATTAAATCTGAGAGAGATTAAAGCTAAAAAAAAAATGACAATCCGGATAGCAATCTTTTATCAACCTGTCCTTGTGCACCTCCATCTGTCTTCCACAACAGGATCCGAAATTACATAAGAAAAATCCAGTTTTCCTATATAAAATAAGAAAAAAAATTGTTTATCTTGTTATCCTACCAAATAATTCCTAAGATTTTGCGTTATTATTATTATTTTATAAATATAAAAAAAAAAATCTGAAAATAAGTTTTGTTAACGACAAACGCAATTTGCATTTGGTTGAAGAGTATGCGACGTTAGAAAGGAGTGATGATCCTTTGGCTTCCACGTCGTAAAACTCAATATTAGTTTCTACTCTGTCATCTTTAATGATTATTTATATTTATAACATAAAAAGTCTTTAAATGTTAATGAACAAAAATCTTTCTAACATATATATAAACTATAAAAAGAAGAGAGAGAGTTTTGTTAATCGCTACAGAAATTTTATTTTCATTCTTAATTACGCTAGTCTTTTAATGTTTAAACTTTAAAAAGAAAAAAAAATAATAACAATTTGAAAATGTGCAGTTGTTACAATTTTTAAGAATTGTGTAATTACTTATAAGTTCTAGTTTAAAATTCTGAAGTGAATGCACCTCTTTCTATGTTTAAAAACTGATAGTTCTGTCTAGTCGAGCGGGTCTAGAAATTGTTTTGGGAGGAACTGGATGTTTCTCTGCAGCTCTACTCAGAAAAAAATTTTATTATTTACATCATTTTCTTTTTTTAAATCATTCAAATGTCATTCCTTTAATGTAATTATGCGAATCGATGATGTCGGATGAATTTATATTCCTCTCAACTTCGTCTGAATTCACTCTACTAATTGCTTTGTGTGTCTTTGTACCCTTCTATGTTTCTGTAATCGTTCTGTTAAGCTAGCACGCAAAAGTCTGATGTAGAAAAGTAGCATCTGAGTCAGCTGCTCCAGTTCGTGACAAACTACATAAAAGTATTTAATTTACAAGACGAATTTTAAACCAATTAATCGTTCATAAGATTCTCCGAGTATACTTCCGAGATTATTTTTTTTTTTTTTAATTTTTTAAAATGTTAAGTAGCTTATTATCTGGGGTTAATTTTTTAACGATACGTAAATAGCAATTTAAATTCTAAAATGGGGAGTAATCGTTGCATAAAGATGATCGAAAGGTTTTATGCTAAAAATTGTCCGTTACGAGAATGATTGAGCGATCACTATGAAAAATTATGCAAATAAGCCGGCGATTACCTTTAGATTGCAAAGTGGAAAAATGACAATCTAATGAAAAAAATTATGATTAAATAGTGGAAACAAACTTTTTCTTCCCTGCTTCATTTTCTATGAAATCAGGTTGGATGAACACTAACCTAGATATCCTTCGGGCAATGACTAACTTTTAAGATGGCAATAAAAGATTAAAAAATAAAATAAAAATAAAAAAAAAGAGTTCTATCGATTTTTACAACGAAGTGACTAATTATTAAACTCTTCTCCTTTATTGTATTGCTTTTCTGTTATTGTGTCGATAGTGTTGTATTTTTTTGCGCTTTAATTTAAGTTTTTTAACCTTAAATTTTATATCAGAAAGGACAATTACATAAATACCCACTTATATTAAAAAAAATATGGAATTACGCAGGTAATGTTTTTTTTTCCTCTCTTTTTACTTTTATATTTAGTCGCTAACTAGGATAAATCTTTAGAACAGTCTTCTTACCTCATTAGGAGAAATAGGTCTTCTTTCTAGCGTAAATTCAACGTTCTTTTTTCGATTGGATCAATAAAATACTCGAAGTTACAGTAATGAAGTCCCAAGAACGCTAAAAGATGAGGTAATGACAGGGTGTGGCCAACACTACCCTGTCTAGGTTAGTGACATCACCGTTCTCATATTTACTCTCGGTACTGGAATGCAAACCATCCGAAAATAAAGACAGAGCACTGGAAGACTTATCATCGCTTCGACTAAACTTATCTTTTATACTACTACTACTACTACTACTACTACTTATCGACTAATCTTTGTTGCTCGAGAACTCATTCAGAAAACTGTCGCGAAGAGAGAATAATTTGCATTTTTAATTAAGGGTATCGGTATCTTTTTACAAATTTTGCAAACGTGGACAAAAAAAAATTTATGCTGCTCACCGAAAAGCGCACATAGCAAAACGAGCCCGTTAACGTCTCTTATCTATTTTTGATTCTGTATAATAGTCATTTTTTAGTAAATGAGTATTAAAAGAAACATTAAAAGGAATTTTTCGAAGGTAAGAACGAGCGAAATGGTTTTTTTTCATTAAGTGAAAAAAGAGAGAGAGAGAGAGAGAGAAAAAAGAAAAGATTCCTGGGCGTTGTCGCGTGTTCAAGATATGTCAGTGTTTCTTTTCCATCCTGTTTCCGCCAGAAACAAGATTTGTCTTATCTTAAATGCAAGTTTTTAGCTAGAGTTTAGAAACACGCTGGTAGCAGATGCAAAGAAAATGATTTATGTTATGAAGTGGAGTAATCGCTTTAACAAGGATTTGACAAGTTGTAGAATGTCACTATGGGATATGCACAACTGAGTATCGTAAAGTTAGTCATAAATTCTGTCATTCTTAAAATTTATTCATTCATTAGAAAGATATCGAAAGACTCTAGCGAATACGCCAGAACCAATAACGGTGTTTAAATTATGAGTTAGTCAAAAATGTCTCCTGCGTACCGAAGAGAAAAAAAATCTTTTTTTTTTCTTTTCTTTTCGTTCGAGTACTGAAACAAAAGCTTTTCTTCCAAAACAAACTTCGATAATCCATCAAAAAATTCTTTTTAGAAAATTTACGTGTCTTGTTTTGTATCTACTCTTTGTAATCCAATGGACAAAAGAATTTATATATTTGTAAGAAGAAAAAAAAAAGATTTTTTAAAAGATTATTTCAAAAGCAATACAAATTCGAATCAAAGTTTTATTGCTTTCTATGACTTTTCTATTTAATTTTTTTTTAAATACTTAAACTTATATTTAAGCTCAAATTTTTAACGGTTTTTAAAAAGTTTTTCCCATAGATCGGCGCAAATTTTTTTTTTATCATGGACTTTAAAGGGAGTCGTCGAAAAATTTTTCTTTATAAAGTATCTCGCATAATGGCGATGAGCGTTATTGCAGCTTAGAAATTATAAAGATGCAAATGAATAAACATTTGGCCGTCGTCTTACGTAGAAAGAGTTATATGCAAATTAAATAACCCATATTTATGGCGAAAGACGATTGCGTGATAATTCTTTAAGGAACCGTCCTTTAACGCGGAACTTAATAATCTAATAATAAGGATAAGGTTGATAAATTTTCCTTCCTCATCCAGTTATAATTATTTAATAGCCATCGAACAATATAAAAATTAAAGGACTTATGCATATTAAGTCTGGACAATGAACAGCAAAACATAAATATTTCAGTCAATTGATGAAATGGGATATTCAAAAGAAATATTGTTATTAGTGTGGTCACGTCTTCGGAACTTCAGCAATTAGGTCAGGGTGATTATAGATGATGGAACGACACTAATGCTTCCGCTCACTTCTCTAGTCTGTAACCATGGCAACCGTGCGCTAATGTCACGCACGTGGGAAGATGTGGATCTTCATACTTATAGCACCCCTGAATCACCACTAGCAATTCCGGATATATGACGGTTTTCTTTATTAATTTAAACTATATTTCCAACAAAATAACTAGATATTGTTTTAAGTGTTTTAGATAACAAACATAACAAATAGTAAACAAACAGCATTCGTTAATTTTTACTAATTTTGCAAAGCGCTGTTATAATGTAGTGCAATATTATAATTTTAATTTATTGTAATGTAACGCTATACTATGATTTGTTTTGTTGTATTATAACATTGAGTTGCGATTATGTTTTATTGCAATGTAGCTTGTATTTTGCCTTGCGGTGTAGCACTGTGTTGCGATTGTGTTTTATTGTAATATAGTGTTTTGTTGTTTATGCAGGATTCTGTTATAATTTTGCTTTTGTAATGCAATTCTGTACTGTAATATTTATTTGTTGCCATGCTGTGTTGTATCATGTTTTTCTTTGGTGTAATATAGTGCTATACTATTTTTTACTGTTGTGGTATTGTGTTTTGCTTTGTTGTGGTATGGTATAATATTGCACTATATTATGATTTGTTGTGAAGTAGTGCTGCGTTATGTTTTCTTTGTGGTAGAGTAGTATTACTTTGTGTTTCGTTTTATTGCAGTGTAGTATTGCATTGTGTTGTGAAGTAGTGCTGCGTTTTCTTTGTTGTAGTGTAATGTTGCTTTGTGATTTGTTTTGTTGTAGTGAAATGCAGAATTGTGGTTTTTATTTGTTGTAGAATAGCGCTGCGTTTTCTCTGTTATAGTGTAATGTTGCTTTGTATTTTGCTTTATTGCAATGTAGTACTGCATTGTGTTTTCTTTGTTGTGAAGTAGTGCTGCGTTTTCTTTGTTGTAGTGCAATGTTGCTTTGTGTTTTGTTTTAGTGAAATGCAGAATTGTGATTTTATTTGTTATGGACTAATGCTGTGTTGTGTTTTCTTTTGTTGTAGTTTAGTGCTATTTTGTGTTTTACTTTGTTGTAATGTAATACTGCCTTGTGTTTTCTTTATTGTAATGCAGCAATGTGTTTCGATTTTGTATTATAACATAGTGTTCTCATGTTATCCAGAACTCTTATTATAATTTTGTTTAGTTGTTAGGCCAGGGTAATTGTTCATTATTGTCATGTAACGTTGTGTTGTGGTTTACTTTGTTGTAGTATAGCTCTGTTTCGTAATTCTGCTCTGTTGTAATCAATTTTATTTCGCAATCTACCGTTTCAGCTGTCGATCATTCTGAGCGCATTATCAAAGAAAACATGTAAAACACCTTCAAATACTATATCACTAATTATACTTAAGTTTCGTACTAGAAACAACAGTGGAAAAGTTAAACACGCTTTAATCGCCATAAGCTTATAAAAATGTGTGGATTAGAAGAGGAAAGGTGTGGTTTATTGAAAGATTCTTTTGCTTATCAATTATTAATCGATTTATTTTATTTTTTTAAAGACGATAACGATCGATAAAATTGGTGTTATTTAAAAGCTTTTAGGTTCTTAAACAGAAAACAAATACACCAAAGTGGGATTAAAGTATTATAAATAGACATTTATCGAAATGTATCAAGAGTATTAAATCGATTTGGAGAAATTTTTCTAAAGAAAAACGTGAATAACCAGTATCACTAATCTTTAAAGTGTTGTTCTTGATGCTAGCAGCTAGCAACAGCATTTTCAAACTTCCTTAAAACCCCATCTTTCTATGGCCAAAACTATAATCGCTTCTTCTGTCTTTTTGGGCATCTACTTTATTTTATTTTTCCCCCTTCTTTATTACATTCTTACTCGGGAATTCGATATTTTCTAATAAACATCCATTACTTTATTAAAGAATAAAACTGATATAAAGGTAAATTTTAAAAACCCGAAATCCTTTTTCCAATTTAAGTAATTGGTTCTGTACACGGTAATTAATGATTATTTTTTAAAAGTAAATTGTACCTTTTTTATTTTTTGCTTCTAAACTTTCAGACCTTCTCTCTCTCTCTCTCTCTCCTTTTTTTTTCTTTCGGCATTAACCTAATAGTGCTCTTTTTTGAAAGTCTCTTGTTTCCAATTGTTACTTTTTTTCTTTCTCTCATCTTTGACTTGATAAGGTCAGTGTTTCAGTGCAGCATCCACGTCTAAAATTATATATGAGTGCAATGCGAGTTCGGCATATTTTCATAATGTGAAATTTAAGAATAAAAAATATATATAGCATTGTCGTGCTTTTTCTATAGAAAAAAAGAACGAAAACATGCATGACAAATTTTATTAATGAGTAAAAAATAGAGACGTTTTCAAGAACGGAAAAAAACAACAAATTCGGAAATTTGAAGACGTTAAAAAAAAATAAATTATTTTGCTCTATCTTAAGTTCATTGTTTAATTAATTTTGATTTTTTTTTCTTTTTTTGATAGCATAATTATTATTATTTTTTCTTTACATCTCGAGAGGAGTTTGTATGTTTAACAATACAAACTGAACTTGGAAGTGAAATTATAAACGAAATTTAATATCAAAATCAGATTAACTTGTATCTCTATTCGGAATTTCTTCTCGTATTCAATGGAAATTTTTCTCTCGAATGATTTTTTTCTTTCTCTCTCTCTTTCTTTTTTAAATAAGGGAATCGGGAATCTTTCATCTTTTCTTTCGTACTTAAAATCCATTAAGAGTAATATAGATAAAAAAAAATAAATTATCGAAGTTTCTAATGTAAGGAAAGAATCGACGTAGCTTAGAAAATGGTAAATAAGAGTCTTTTATTGTCAAACCAAAAGCTCTTTTGGCTTGACGATAATGTTAATGTAAGTTGCTCTTCTAGAAACAGTCATCACATGTTATGGAGATTAAACACGCAAACTTTGACAACTTGTGGAGTGTTCCTCAGAAAGCTGCTTCGCCACATAACGACAACAGCATCAGTCATTCTAATTGTTAAATTAGCGTAAAGTTTGAGAAAAAGGAACGACTTCTGTAGAAACTTCATTAGAGAAAGTTTTCAAGAAAAACAAAAAAGTAACCATGTGTGAAAAATAATGCATTGATAACTTTACGCGAAAAAGTTTAGAAGTTTAAATCGATTTAAATTCCGATTTCTGGACTATATATGACAAGTTTCAAAAATTCCTCTGGGGGATAGAATTCGGAAATTTAGCAAAAGTGGTTTGGAAAGAATCAAACTTGAAGTAAAAATAGATATACACAACTAAAGCATTTCGATATAAATAGATTTCGATGTTAAAAATTTTAGTATACGGTCTGAGAGGAACTTCCAGAAACATCGATAGTTCCTTCCTCTGTTGGAAGTCGAAGTTTCTATCGGTTCATCAATCTTTTACGATTAATAAAGTCGCGCTAATTAGGTTATTATTCTCGGCTTCGGACAAGCGGAATGACTTCTTCTTTGGTTAAAAATCTGATAGCGGATCTGTTTTTCAGTAGTTAGTTATACGTCTGCGACTAGACTCTTCATTTTCTAAAGGAAGGAAAAAAAGCCGATGCAACAGTGGTTGAAGAATGACACAAAGTGGCAAAGACGTTGTAGCTGTTAACACCAAAATTAGAGATTTGTCAGCTACTTTCACATTTTCTATGGTCGCTAATGGAAAATGTTAGGCGAGTGACAGGTGACCGTAAACGTGTACACACGAGTTAGTGGAAATTGTGCTGAGGATTTGTACGAAGTCGAAGAAAAGATTCAATCTCAAGCGACAAACAGCAATATATATTGGGTTGATGTTGGAAGAGAAGTAAGGGGAAGAATTACTGAAGTCAGCAACTCCCCCGGGCCGTCAAAAGGAAATACAGGAGCAGAGAGGGGGATAAGAAGACACTTACTGCATCCAAGAAAAGATAACTCCTAGGGACAGTAAGGGAGTAGGAGTTGTATGTTGTTATCATGGTGACTTGGACTTTACTCTGTGTGATATTAGATAGGGGATGACGGGAAAGATTGGACGAAATATGTTTGTAATATCGAGACACATCTGATTTACTATTTGCTCACTCGATGGCTCCGCATTCCCGACGTGTTTTTGGATATATAGGTTTGGTATTTAGAGGAGAAAATTTGCTGAGTTCAGCCTGGAAACTACAGCATTTGCAGTCGATGCATTATTGATTCTTCTCGAATGGAAATAATCATGTCAATTATATACTTTCCTTCGGAGTTTTTAAAGCGATAAAAATAAAAAAATCTCGAACATTCTTTTCCACTTTTCGCCGGGTTTTTAAAAATGCTTTTCAATTTTAAAACTATTATTAATGACCCATAATTAATGTTCGCCATTTTTGTTTGTTTAAATTAATCGTTGTAATTAAGAGTTAATTAATCGAGGAGGAGAGTAAAAATTTTCGAGTTTAGTATCAAAATAACGGCTACGCTAAAGAAAGAAAGATTTTTCTCTTCCTCCTTCTCTTTTTTATTATTGTTATTACTGTTTCGCATCTAACGTGTAAAATACGTTAAAGAATAACTTCGATATTCTGTAGAGAGCCGTTAAAACTCGAGTATTTTATAATTCCACGGCGACACAAATTTTTAACGTCGAAATTATGCTGCATTAACATTTAAGAACCCGGTTTTGAGCGGTTGGAAGTCTTGAAAGGGCGAATGTACTGTTTTTGAAGATGTTAGCCATCAGTTGTGCATTTCCGATACACTCAAATAAAAGGCGCCTGGATATGTTGACGAAGAGACTAGCTCTTCACTGCAAGCAATTCGTATTTTAGCTTTGGTTCTGTGCCGTGCTGATGGTCTGTCTAGGATACGGAATGACAGATGCGATCACGTGTCAACAACATTGTGCCGAACGTCAAGGAGAAGGTTGTAGTGGCTGACATTCTGAGAACGTATTGATCGCAGTCTGAACTTTCATAAAGTCAGACAGATAACTGAGGAAATTATTAAACTTTATATATATATTTTTTCTTTATACTCTTCCTATCTTTTCCTAAAACAACTCTTACACTTTAAGAAATTCCGAGTATAAAATATCCTCCAGTTTCATTACATAAAGAAACATTCTTACATTCTTTAACAGACAAACTTTAAACATTCTCATAAAAAATTAAAACTCACACAGTAAGCAATTTCTTATTTTTATAAAAAGAAAAATAAACCTCATAACCGGGTAGTTATGAACTGTAATACAAGTCCGTAGCCCCTGTATATCAATCTTTCCTGTCAACACTCGTGCTATGCCAAAAAGCCAAACACATAACGGTTAACGCGTTAAAGTGGCATTATAAGTCACTCAATTAGTTTAAAACTTGATGGAACGGTTTAAAACACAAAATTTATCAACAACTATACAGTAAATTTTATATTTATAAAAAATCCGGAAATTATTTTAGCAGTAAACGGCAGTTATATAAGTTATCATTAAAAGCAGCGATGACACACTAGCAACGACGACGAAAATTGCAATTAGAGGCGTGCATCCAATAGCAAATAACTGCGGGTTATTGTATAATACATAATTACGGCGACTCGATGCTTAATTAATCTCTTTTATTTTAATTTTTGAAGTAAGAAAATGTTTTAAAATATTTTAAATGTTGGTAAATTAAACGTTGTTTCTAGTCTTATTGCTTGATGGATGGGACGTAGTTTGACATTGAAGAAGCATTATTTGTCTATGGGGATTGACCCTGTCAATAACAACTGACTTATTCTGGAAAGAATACATCTTGAATGATTCCTCTTCTTGAGGTTTTATATTCTTGGAAAAAATCTCTTATTTTCTCTCTTTCTGTGTCTCTGTAAACTCTTACTTTACCTAAGCTAGTTGAATCTGTATACATCTTTATTATAGATTTCTGTGTTTTAAGAATATTTTAAGGCAAATTTTCAGTTTTTTTTTTTTAAGAAAATTACTCATAGCAAAATCATATTTTTTCTTAAATGGCACGAAACACATTAGCAGTAAACAACAGTCGAACTTAATTAAAAATGTTTAAGAAACTGCTCGAATTAAATTTTTAGAAATTTTCCCGATTTTTTCCCCTCTATGCATCTCTCTTTTTTATCTAAATATCTCACCCTTAATTTCTACTTAAGTAATGAAAGAAATTATGCTTATTTTAATCTGAGTAATTAATCATAATGAAGCCTTTTTCGGACATTAATTTATTCATTGCTCCAATATAAAGAATGACTTAGAGGAGAACAATAATTTTTCCTTCATGAGAAAAGGCCGTAAAAGAAAGAACCGCAAGAAAAAAATCTTTTAAAAGAAAGTTTTAAACGTTTAAAAATATCTTTAACAGTTGAAACTCCCCAGAAATTTTCCGAAATAAACATTTTTCTGATGGAAACTCCAAAGCGGTTTGGGATCAAAAATATTAATTAGTGTAGATTGTGATAGATTTGCTAGTGAGGAGAACAATCTGTAAAGAAATTTTTAGCGCATAAAGTATCGATCATAAATAAATTTATGCATCCTTTCTGCTGAGATCAAAAGAATTACGCGAATCCGGAGCCGCTCTGAGGCTCTCTCTGAATGTGGAAAATTTTACTCTTTGCCACACTTATACAGTTACAAACAAACTTTAACGAATGAACTCGATACGATTAGTTTATCTGAGTTAATTAGCTAATTAAAAAGCTATTAAATTTCAAAGTCATATCGACATATACAGAGCTCGAAAAATTCATCAGGCGAAAAAGATCGATATAATAAATTGTAGGATGGCGAATGTTAGCATTTTTTATTCTTTTTTTATTTTTCCCGACAGCACACAGAGGGGGAGAAGCACGGAAACGTTCGTTTTAATCGATCATATATTTTCTATAGACAAATTTTTCAATAATTCAGTAACAATTTTTGACGAGATTCTATAGAACTGCGTGTTACAAAGTCATCACTGTTTTGCGTTCTGTGTGGAATAATTCGGAAGAAAATTTAATTTTAAAAATAGAATTTCGGTATTTTCTTTTATTACTTTACACGAGACGTTGACTAATGTTTTTTAAAGCTGTTAGAAAAAACGAAGAAGAAGAAGAAAAAAAAAACACACGCGAAAATGTGACGATTGCGAAGTAAAAAATTTATAATTATCAATAAGGCGAAAATCTCTTTTCCTGGACAAAAAAAAAATGGTAGGAGAAGATAATCGTTATCATTTTAAAAAGAGTCACACCCAAAACGAAAGTATTTCGTGTACCTTACAATCTCCAGAATATGGAGTCGATTCCATGTTTGCATTTCGTTCTAGTTTTACTACTTTTTTTTTGCCAATATCTGGATAAAAATCTCTCTCTCGTTAGAAATAATTACGAGTACCGTGAAGGAAAGATTTTTCTAGTTTTGTAATTTTCTGGTTGCTGGATGATGAGAGAAGTTGATCGACTGTAAATATTAATTCTTACTCGTGATGATTAAGTAGGCAAATATATCAGAGGATATGGAAACTGTGATATATTGGTTGACGTCGTATCGTACTTTTTGATCTCTTGGCTAAGTTAATATTTCTAAAACTAATGAATTTTAATCTTACACATCGATATTAAACGATAATGAAGAAAGAAAAAAAACCGATAAAAATCAATTTAATTTTTATATAAAAGAATATGTGTGTATACATACCTGTATAAGTACAAGATGATTCTTATCTCTGGATTAGAATCAGAAGAAAAAAAATTTTTTCTCGTTTATAATAAATTTGAGTGTGTTTATTGTAATTTTATATTTTTTATCAGTTTGATGACTCGAACTTAAAAAAATTATAACCGCAATATACATAATTTAAAACGCTAAAATTTAGTTGATATTTAGTTTATATTTTTCGCTAAAATTATAAAATCTTTTAAATCTTTCTCTGTAAATCAAATGAATTTTCAATCATCAGATTTTTGCACTTGTTTATGCTGGTTTTCTTTTATTTTAAAGAATGAAAAAGTGACATATAGAGTGAGAAACGTTTTAGATGCGCTTTAAACAATATTTTCGACATATCGCGATATGTAAAAATTATGTACTGTCGATATTTTATTCCACAATTTCTATAAAATTTAAATTTGTGGAGTGAAGAAAAACTTTTTCAAAGGTGTTCTTTTATAGGAAAAAATAAAAAGTAAATAAATCTCACGAATTTTATGTTGGTCCAAAAAAATTTGTTGAAAGAATTTTTGTATATACAACAGAAAGAGAGAGAGAGTGAGGAAGAGAGAATTGTCGATTGTAACAGAAAATAATTTAATTTGATAAATATAAATAAAGAAAATGTTTTGCAACTTTTTGAATCCACTGTTTAGTTCGTTTCCATTAAGCAAATCTCGAGAGAATCCGAAAATGTTGATTTTTTTTTAGAAATTCGACTATTCTTTTATCGCTTTTTTCTTTATAAATTCCTTGTGACATTTTTTCGAAAGATTATATTTTTCTTAGTTTTTAACTTTACGGTTGATGCATTCGAACGGAAAAAAAAAGATACGTCGATACTAAATTCAAAATCATAATTTACTATAATAAGTTACTAATTTCTAAATTTTAAGAAAAAATATATATGTGTATGTGTAAGTGTCCAGCCTCATTTTTTTTCGCAAACTTTAGTTATTTTTTAATATTTAATTCAACCTATCCTCGTTCGGATGGGTAACTTTAATCTGCAAGTCATTAACTATGGGATCAAGACATTTAGACAGGTGATATTTTTATTAAAAAGGAAGGTTTTTGAACGATATCTGGATATGCTTCACACACAGAAACTTACTCACATATACATACTGAAAATCGATCGCGATAAAATAAAAGATTTATTATATCCCATCATCATCATCATTATCATCATCATCCGCGAGAAATACTCTCGTTGAATTATTATTATTTTCTTACTTATTTACATAAGCTATTTTATATGTTGATGCATCTTTCTGTATTGCAGAAAAACGTTTTTAGAGAAAATATCCACTTACATCTTATAAAGAAACAATTAAATCCTTTTATCTTTGACCTGAAAATTACTTTCTGTATTATTTTTGAGCTGAATTTTTTTAAAATTTCATCCATTTATTCTATAATATTTGAAGTTTTGTCAATATGCGAAATTTTGTGTATCGCTAAAAATACTCATTAAATCTGGAAAATATTTTGTGTATCGACAAAAATGCCTAGTAAACCTGGAAAATATTTTGTGCATCGATAAAAATGCCTTCTAAATCTGGAAAATATTTTGTTTATCGACAAATATACTTATTAAACCTGAAAATAATTTTTTGTATCGAAAAGATATTTAATAAACATGGAAAATATCCATTTTTTGATCGATATTATAAAACCATACATTTATAAAGTTATTAAATGAATGGAAATTTATTACCTTTTTATATAAATTACATCGCAAGCTATAAAAATCTTCTACTAGCTACATTCAAAGAACAGATTGTTTATGAAAGTTAAATGGATATTTATATAATTTTAGCAATTTATTCTTAGTTAGTTCGGTGATAAAGTATACTTAACGATGCATTATTGTAATGTTCGTTAGAATTGGCCATAAGATAAAACGCTTTAGCTATTTTCTGGATAAATTTTAGACCATCTGTTCGGAAGATGTTATATCTATATATGAAAACAGAAAATTTCTGCGACTCACGCTTCTAAGCTTTACGCCAACAACATTCTCTAAATCTTGATCGAATCAACATTCACTCCTTTTCTAGTCTTCTTTAATGGTCCCAACGGATGAAAATCGCATAGTGCAAAGTCCGGGACTATAGAGATTGCTATAGTAGAATCGCTCAGCCAAATTTCCGTGGCGAATTTTGTCTTTGTGAGTTGCCATCTTTTTTTTTCCAACTTAATTGGCTGTGTGCAGTTTAGTATTACTTTTTTCGTGTAACAAGATAGTTTCTTTCTATCCAATTCATTCTTCTCGATTTCTTATTTTGTGAGGCGAATATAATGACTCCAGTGCATCATCAGCAACGCATAATCCCGCATTTTTAATTTATTTAATTGTGATGAGTTCCTATTAACTTTTTTATTTCCTAAAGTAGACATAATTATGGCTCAATGATGCGTCAGGTTTCGAGACGTTCCGAGCCATCGCCTTTGGGCAATTTATACTTGTAATGGGTTGATCTCCGAGCTCTTACTTTGTGAACAGGATCTCAGAGATAATTCTCACAACCATCTGGATGCTCAACTGACAATATTCTCTACCGACTATAACCTGATTCCCATCCAACTCCTATCAAGCGTGGATCTTCTCTTTATAACACACAGTTCTTGGTTGCGCTCTCCTTTTGTATAGAGAAATCTCATTGGTAATTTAGTATTGCAGTGTATCAATTTTCAAGAAAAGCGCTTCCTTTTATCCGATTCCACTCTATAATTTACCACAAATTATCTCTTATACGACATTTCGTGGCATTCGATGACTCTCCATACGTCGTACGAAAAGAATGAAAGATAAAATATCGTTTCACTAAATAATACTTAAGAGATATTCGCTAACATGGACGTTTTTCTGACTGATCGTTCTAGATATACAGTATTCAACTTTCGTGATCGCTGATGGAGTGACGGATGGGTTTTAGACCGCCACTCTTTATATACCATTACCAATGTCGTCGTCCTCTTCACGAAAATGGCTGATCCATCTGCTAAACTTGACAATACGAAAGAGCTTTTCTTTCTCTCCCCCACATACAAAAATTCAATACTCCATTAACTGCATATTTATGAAAATTATATATGTATATTGCATAAAACATTTGCATTCTAGTAAATACGTAAAAGAACAGTTGATGGTTGCTTAATGTCAAGAGCCTTTTTTATATGTTACTTTGAATTTGTTTATGGCAGTGAATCTTTACAAATAAGTAAATAAAATCTTATTTTTAACCATTTTTTTTATAAGGAACGGTCAAAAATCTATATTTTTATAAGGAATGGCTTTGGATTTGCAAGATGGTCCCGTTACAAAATGGCGATGTTTACAACTTTAAAAAATTGACATATTTTATATTTTATGTCATACTTCCATTATATTATTAAGAGTTATTTATTTGAACGTTTTTTTCGGCCATATTTTGCAAAAATAATCTCACAATAATCGCTTTTTTGGGTCCATTTGTACATCGGTTCATTCTCGAAATACATCGAGAACGAAACGTTGCAGAATATTCATATTTTAATTTACAATCTATTGACGAAATTTCCACGTGTTGCCATTACAAAATGGCGGCAGCCAGATATATTTTAAAAATTGTATATTGTCGAAATTATTATTTATCGCACACAAATGATATTATTCCTTTTAAAAAAATGGCCACAACGTTAAAATTTATTTTTGACCAAACTTTTAAGCACATTAGCATCATTAAGATTCTCTTAAAAAGCATTTAAATCAAAGCTTTTCAACTTTATATATTGTATATATAAAAATTATTTCGATACCCATTAAATACTTATAATTATTTATTTATTTTTTCTTAATTAGAGATTATAAAAATTGAACAAAAATTAAAATTATAGAGAATTATATTTATTATTTTATTTTTAATTTCATTTCATTTGATCTAAATATAAATTCCGCTTACTTAGTAATTAACCGGAGAAAGAAAACTAATTAATTTTAATAATTGTTTTCAATTAATTCCAGATGAATTATTCTATCAAATCAAAGATGGAAAATAGAGTAAATAAAATTTAATTTTTGAGCATTTTCTCAGATAAAATTCTCCGTTGTTAAACAATTCGGTATGGCCCACGTTATATTAAATTTTGTGTAAAATTCCGAATAAATGTGCATTTTGGAGATCATGTCGCCATTAATCCTCCTGTTTGCTGCTTTTCTCCTTAAATAAATTATCGAAAATATTTGATTTTCATCAAAATCATTCCTCTTGAAAATATTTCAATCAATACTTCTTGATATTTTGGATATATATATATATTACTGAAAATATTTCAAGAATATATCTATATGTATATATACATATACATCATTGGAGTAAATTTGAATTTTTATTGCAGCTTTTAGAAGATTCTGATAAATGTGCCATCCTGTTAAAATTTCGAATATATATAAATATATATTTTCTTCTGGTTATTTCGATCTCAACTCTCCGCTGCATCTTAAGTTTCTAAATTTAATTCTTTCTTTTTTATTTTCGCTATTCAAATGCGATTATTTTAGAAAATTGCTGGCAAAAAAATGGAATTTTTTAACGTTTCTGTAATTCGTCTGTTATGCGGAATTACAAAATTTAACGAAGCGCAGAAAAAAAAAAGAAGTCGAGAAGTCCATCACTTCCAAAAATTTTGCTCCTGGATGTTTTTCCTTAGCCAATTTATCTCGAAGTTCACAAAGCACAGCAGTTTATCAACATCGAAAATGGAACATATCTCACCAGAAAGAAGGCGGAAAGGAAAATATATATATATATATACGGAGAGAGAAATATATATATTCATCCGCAGATGGAGAAGAAGGAAAAAAATTGCGTTATAATAGAATTATTTGCCGATGCAGAGAATATTTCAAAAGCTATTTAGCCATATTTATGCTAGGGAGTTGTCGATGGAACCACGCCTTTGAAGGGTGGTGTCTTTTTTGTTTGAAATTCTAGAGTTATTATCTTCTAGATTGCTGTTGATTGAAATTTCTCCCACGCTAATCTCTCTTCTTTCCATCTATCAATACCGCTGACGCACAGACTCCATCTAAATAATTCATTAATAGGGAGTTGGAGCCTTTAGATGAGTTAACCAGTCCAATGCTCTTATGCAAATCAGTCAAACAGACGAAAATGATTAACTGTTAAATATCTGGTAGAAACCGAATTGGCTCCATATGTACGTATATATTATTGAATGCATAATAGCCATTCAGTTTGTATAATATTAAAGCTGATTAAATGATATTTTAATCGTTAAATATACAGAATTACGATAAAATCTTCTTATTAGTCATGTCGTCGGCATTCTTCTTAACGTATTAATCGCCGCACAAATATTCGTGTTAGCAAGATTTCATTTTTACTGTTTCCACTTGTCATTTGCATGGAGTTAACACGAATAGAAACTCTGATTGGCTAAAATATTTTCATTCTTGCTAAATGTTTTAATTATAATATATTTAAATTATGTAATAGAATAATAAAAAGTTGAAAAAATTAAAAATTAAACAAAATAAGTGAATGGCAGCATTAAAAGTAAAATCATGCTGTTTATAAGTCAGTGGGATTTTTCTGCAACTAATACGGTTCGAAATTTTAAACAAGATAACTTCTTGCACTCCGAACAACATTATCCATCTCTGTACCAGGAATCCATTGTATTCTCCATCCTTTCACTGCCATTATCTATACGGAAAATATGTTCCAGCTTCAGAAATCAATATGCTTTGTCATATTGTTACTATCCCATCGCCTATTTCTCGTAGGAAAATAAATGCCGAAAGCCAAGTTTTGTCATAATTACTCGAAAGGAAACTATTATAGGAAAATAACAATAACAATAATTTGTTTGTGCACGATTTACAACACTCGAATAGGGAAAGATTTCCTATTATTTTCCACATTGGCGACTGAGAGAGCATCGTTCTCTATATCTTCCTTTTTTATCGCCGAAAATATTGCCGCTTTCGATAGCCATTCAGCAATCCAAACAAACAAAATTTCGTGTTTGTGACACGAATTTGTTTGTTTTCATTTCGGTTGAGCGAAATTTCCACATGAAAAAATAACGACTAACCGGTTTTCCTCCTCCTCTTGCTCTTCTCACCTCTTTTCTCTTTCTTGTATGTGTGTCAATAGTTTAATCAGAACCGAGTAATCACTAAATGGACACGGAATTGTTTCGGAAACTCTCTCATAACTTAATTTACATCGAATCAATGTAACATACCGTGTATGTGCGTACGTACACGTATAGAAAGACAATTTGAGTGCGTTTGAGTGAATTCTATTGATTTCCGACGGGATAAAACGATAAATATTTATAAAACATAATTGAATTTTAACTAATATTCAAACGCGGTAAATGGATAAACACTACAAAGAGAAACGTGGTTAATTTTATATATAACTAGGTGTAAAGTATATATTCTACTTATATAACGTTGTAGAAAACGTTTTAAATTTTTAAAAGTTTAATTTTTAATAAGGTGTTTGTAATGAATCCAATTTTCGCTCTCTCCACTCCATCTTCTAGATCAATTAAATATTTTAAACGTCAAATTTTCGTCTAGTATAGAAGAAAAAAAAAATGACTTCGGTAAACACATAACTGAGCGAACTTTTCTAACGTTTTTGATCAAATTAATAATTAAAGTAATTAAAAGAGCGAAGTTCTGAATGTAGTAAAGAGTTAGAATGGCTTGCTTGTTCGAGTTTCTACGTCAGACATTACACGGACACGTCACATTTACAAGACGATGGCCACGCGACAGCTGGTGACATAATGCCAAGAGATAGCACAGATGCTGACATACAAAGACCCGGTCTAAGCACGATTCGAATCCACATCATTGCCCCGATCAGAGTGAGGCATTTTCTCTTTTTTCCTCAATTTTAATAGTCTAAAATATATATATATATATATAAATGCAAGATTTTTTAATATAATTTTTCGCACTTGTAACGTTACTTTCTTGATTAAAACGGCGAAGAAATAAAAAAAAAAAGGAAGACGCTTTTTTAAATTAAAAAATAATTCGAAACTTTTGACTAGAATTAATTAAAATAAAAAATTGTGTATAAAAATAGCGGAAGAAATTTTCTGAAAAATTTATTATTATTATTTTTAAGAAACCAGTAAGTTGGGAAAGTATTTAAATTAAATTCTCATTAAAGGAAAAATTTTCGTTTAATTGTTTTTTTTATAACGATTTCTTTAAGTAATGACGATTCGCGAAAGATAGATTTATCGCGCGTTATATTTTATAGATATAATTAATATAATTTTTTTTAATTTTCTTTATACGCTTTTTGTGTGTCGGGATCCCTTACAATATTTTATTTTTATGTAGTCCAGGTCTCGTTTATCATTTCTGCTTAGTCGTCCTTGGTCTCGATATTGAGAATAACGCGATTCCAAAAACCTTTTTCATTGTGGGAATTAAATGGAGAGTAGGAGGGAGGAGGAGGGAAATTTTTTTTTTTATCTTCTCTTCTCTCTCTCCTCCTACGAGTGGAAGAGAAGATGGATATAATTCGTGGTCGAATTGTTGCGAGATGAAATTAAAAAGTGGCCATACATAATTAATAATTTTTCCGGATGAGTGATGTCGTCGACACTTATTTGTACAAATGTCCACAATTCGTGGATAAGTAAAAGCAGCAGTAGTTTCTGATTGATCTGAAGATATCGCCATTATGACGATGCCTCATCTCTCTCTCTCTCTCTTTTTATTTTATTTTTTTCTTCTTCTTCTTTCCGATCTTCTAAATATCAGAAGAGATAACCGCTTCTGATATTCTCCAAATGGATTTATCTTACAACTTCAATTACTTCGACTTTATTTCAGTTTCTCGAAACTTTTAACGGCGGTTTAAGATACCGAAGAAATGAAAATATTTTAAAAAGGATTTTTCTTCTTCTTTTCTTTTTAATATATATTTAATTAGAATTTCGTGTTTTCGGAAAGAGTCGGAATGTCAATCATCTCTATCAAAACTATCGGTGCTAAAACATTCCTAGACAGAAACTAATCAGAAAGAGCAAAAGCCGATATTTGCAGTAAATGAATGTTGTTCTAGAGCAATCTACTTCTCGAATTCTTTCCGAGGGAATACGGCCAAAAGGACAATATTTATTTAATGGAATTGGCTTTGTGTCTCTCCCACTTTATTCTAATGTTATATAGATTATATATTCTAACCGTTTTTGGGCAAAAATATCCGCCCCGATTTGGTAATACGTTTTCTAGTTAATGACGTTCAGTCGTTATCTCATCCATACTATGTTTGCGTGTTTATTCACGCGAAACTAAACACGAAATTGCCCATCAAAATTTACAGACTCAATAATAACGCTATCATCTACATTTTCAGACATCTCCTTTGATTCTTTACAGTATTCGTATTATTATTATTATTTTTTCATTGTTATTATTATTACTATTATTGTTCTCTGTCTATAACGCTTCTAATCGGACTGAAGAATATTTTTTGTGATGTACTCGTTTCGTCGAATCAGCGAAAAAATGTTGATTTTAAGTCATTTTTAGCTTCACTTGCACAAATGCCAAATAAGAAAATTATCAACAAGAAAATAATTTTCCATGTAAATAATTAATTAAGTTTAATCCACCGTTTTAATGCAATTTCTTCTTTTTCCGTTCTCCGATGCTACAGTTTTGTTGCATTTTAATTACTTGTAAATCAAGAAAAACTTTATATTTTTTTAAATAATTAGTTATCCTACCTGCAGAAAAATATTAAACTGGAATTATTCATTAAAACTGCTTATTAAATCTCCAAAGCAATAAAAATCTAATCGATATAATCGAGTAAAAAAAAAAAAATGATGTTTTTATGTCACCGTTAATGATTTTTGTACCGTTTTGCTCAGTAAAACGGAGTAGAATGTTCCGTAGAAATCAAGCAAATTATAAATCGCCATGTTGCTGTTCTATTTACAAAGTAAATAAGTCGATAACAAATGCATCCGTAAGCGCATTTATAATAGACATGGGATCATTGGCTTTCATGACATTAACCAGCATGAAAAGCCGTAGATTGGAGAAAATTAGAGCGAACTAAAAAATATTTTGTTACAGAAAAATAAAAAATAAATATTTTCCAAACATGTATCGCGACTAATTTTTCTGTTATTCTTGATTTGTAATCTTTCTACGTTCCTTTCGGAGGAGTCGTAAATTTGCTTTGACTTGCAAATAAATTTTTAGTATGTGATGCAGTAGGTTTACATCCTCTGAATTTCAATTTTTTCTAAATATTTTGAAGAAAAAAAAAATATCTCTTTCCGACTAAGAACGTATGCGAGTCCGAATTGTTAAATATACAACTGCGATGTCAGATATAAAATATATATATATAAAATTACGGAGCAATGAATTGTTAAATGCGTTAGATGTATGCAGAATAAGAAATATATAACGACCGAGACAGTTTAGTTAATCCAAATAAAGGCAGATTCGTTAAAACTTTATTGTTCGGTAAGATTGAGAAGTGTCAATAATTAATGTCAGTTGATAGAGAATTCATTTAAAAACGAAATAAAGCGCTACCAATCTGTGTTTTTTGGTAAAGTCTAACCGGACAAAAGAAAAGTTGTATTCTTCCTCTTTATAAATTTCAACAATTTACTTTGCTAAATTTCTCGTGGGAATTTCTACAAGTTGTGTGAGGTCACGCAAAGGTTACTTACTACTCGTGTGTATAGAGAAACCCACTGCTGCTGCTACTGCTTCTCCAAAACTAAGCTTGTCAGTACTCGTAAGAAAATCGTGACACAAAAACTGAAACGCATTTAAAACTTTTTGGAGATTACAATTAATGAGATTACGTTAATATATTTTATTTTTTGTTTCTTTCCTCTCGTAAACAGCGTAACTCGCCGTCGGTAGAAGTTTTCCATCTTTTCGGACGTACGCACCTCATTATTTAGTAAGAAATTTTTGCATGAACGAAACCGTAAATGTTACGCGTGAATAAATATTTTAAAATGCAAAAAAAAAAAAAACTATGCCTTTATTTAAACGTAAAAATTATTAATGCCTCCGCGAGCAATTATTTAAAATATTTTTATTTTTATATTTATACTTCCGTGATGTGAATTAAATTTACAGTTTGTTATTATTCATTTAGAGTAACAACAACTGAGATCCTTGGAGAATAAAAAATCGATTAATTATTTTACGACATATCGATATATCGCATCGAATACACACATTTTCATTTCGCAATAAAAAATGGAAGAAGAAAATAATTTTTAAACATATTTAAACATTTTTTTTTAAATAAGTAATTTGTGTAGACATGAAGTGATGTTATCAGTGATGACGACTGATAAAACATTTTTTTTCCATCCCTCCCTCTCTTCCAAACAATTAATCGCGAGTAAAATTCTTTTATAAATAATATAATTTTTAAAATAATAATAGAAAAAAAATATTAAAATCTGTTGAATTATTGTAATTACGTGATATGTTTTTCTATAAAATTTCGGTTTTTTTACAACTTTTTCGTTGTGGAATGAGGTGATAAGTGACTAAAGGATAGAGAGAAAAATGCATTTAGTTTCGCTTTAACCTTTCATCTTTGCTGATAAAGATAGAAATCTTTAAAATTTATAGTTTTAAACAGAAAGGGACGTGTAAACTGGATTTACTTGTCATTTTTATAGATATTTAAAAGGTTATAAAACTGGTAATGCATGTAAGTTTTATGCATAACTAAAGCCGAAAATTTCCTTCACGTTCGAAGAAATGTAAATAATTTAATTATAGAAAATATGCCAATAATAATAATTCAAGAACTGAATAGAAAAAAATCAAATAAATAATTATTAAATGCCAAAATATGCAATTCGATTATTACAGGACGACTTCATTACAGAGAAGCTTTGTTTTTTGCGATTTTTTGGTTAAAATTCGTGATAATGAAGATGAAAACAAACATTATTAAAAAAATATATATATATTGAAGCCATCTAAATTATGAGAGCTTGAAAAATAAAACTTCATTTGTACATATTAAAGTATAAAAAATTAAAAACTTCCGAATGTTTTAACGTTAAAAATCGATAAAAAAATGGCGCCGAAAACTGATGTAAATGTTGGCATCGTTAAGATCTGAACTTATTTTTGCGTGATTTCTAGAAAATTAGCAGAACAACCATAGCATAATTTCACATACCATCTTGATTTTACTGACCTTATAAATTGCACAACAAATATCCCAAGTTTGATCCAAATTCCATCCTAGTTTGCAGAAAGAAAAAGGTAAAAAAAAAAGTATATATACAATAACATAGTTTGCGTGCGGACAAATATAAGGCACGCGATTCCTAACTGCCATATAATACATCAGGCATTGACAAAGTTCAAAATTGCTGGCATAAAATTCGTGTACACTCATAAATAATACACATTTTACAGTTATATGCACTGGTTCTATATATCTTAAATGTATAATAATGCACACAAAATTTTTAAAAGCTAATGGTGCGGGTCAAAACAAAAAAAAAAACCTTTTATATCGTTCTACTAAATATTACAAAACTGTCAAAATATTTAGAGCGTAAACTCGATAGAAATTCTAGAGCTGGTTAGAGAACAGGAAAAATAATATTATAATTGAGTATTAATACTTGGTATCCTGTAAGGATCTTATAGGCCTGCATGATCTCGTTAATTAATGGTGCCTAAATGATCCTATTAATTAATGGAGCCTACATGATCCCGTTAATTAATTAGCGGATGGTGAAACACGCCTATTATGCTATAAAATGATTTTATATTTTATTCTACAGAAATATATTTAACAACTTTTTATTATTGTTATTATTTCGATAGTTAAGGAAGAACGTGGCAGCAGGAAATCAGACGTTTCTCTTCTTAATGCGGATAAATTATCAATATGTGTCAGTCGGGATAAGATAGGATACGAGTAAAAAAATAATAAAAGCCTTCCTCAGAAATTACTGCATTAAGTATTTATCTATTAGGATATAAATATAAAAAAATAAGAAGCAAATCGTGTATGCTTCTCTAACTTGTTCTTTGATGTTGCGGCTTCCAAATTTCAAAACTTCTCTGATTCAGTAATAAGCATTTCAGTTAGAAATGCTTAACAATAAATATTAATTATATACATTTTTGAATGGATTAATATTGAAATAACTGTCTAAATGTGTCACGGATTCGTGAATAAAGCTTCACGAATCCATACTGAAGCCATGATCCCATGGGATTCGTGGCTCCAGTTTGAGAAACACTTATTTAGACTAATCATGATGGCATTTCATGAAGTCATTTTTGCATAAAATATATTGAAGTGTTTATTTGCATTTTATGCAAGAATGCTCACCTTATATTAGTTTCTTCGAATGATTTTTGCTTTAGTTAGTCTTTATAATTGGTTAAAAATATGATTGATAGTTTTCTTTAAGATTTAGATTGAGCTTGAGAATGCGGATTGCTTTGAATCAAGTTATTCTATTATTTCCGCAACATTCTTCAAATTGTCTTCATTCCACTGGCATCTTTCGGACTCGAAATATATTTTTATAACAACTTTTGTAAGAAATTTAAAAAAAAACGAAATATTGCGATGTATATCTTCGTCCGAATTCTTACAGTTACTGAATCACTCGAAAATAGGAAAATATGGCCGCAGCTACAACTACCATCACATAAATATATTTTTAAACACAGACTACATATTTAATGATGTTTACTGAATTAACCCGACTAAGTTGACGTTTAAACTGATTTAAACGTAAGTTAATTTAATTTTTCCATATAGGTTTAGATTAATTGATTATAAGGTTTACTTAAATTATAGATTATAATTGTCTGCAGATGTCTTCGGACTGCCATCAAAAGTAAAAGATTCGATCCTCTTTGTTTTGATTCATTGTTTCTTCTATACTTTAAGGAAATGGCGTATTCTTAAAATTATAAAAATATAGAAAAAATATACAGTATAAGAAATATAATTTTTTACAGAAGACTACATCATGTATTGATATAAATTTTTAGAAAGTTGTTTCTTCTATACTTTAAGGAAATGGCGTATTCTTAAAAGTATAAAAATATAGAAAAAATATACAGTTATAAGAAATATAATTTTTTACAGAAGACTACATCATGTATTGATATAAATTTTTAGAAAGAGAAAACTGTTGCATAGAATTTTTTTCAGTTATGAATACAGTACCTGTGATTAAAACTCAGAAAAAAATAATATTTTTATATGGTTTTCGTTAATTATTGATTTATTGTAGACTGCTAAATAAAATTTATTCATCTCACAAATCTGCTTAGCCGATCTTCATGTTTGTTCAACAGCACTCAATGGCTTTTGTAATTGCTGCATTAATGCATAACAAATACAACTATTTCACGTGTATTGCACAATCTATAGATTTGTAGACATGTAGCGTGCTTGTATGGCTTCGTGCATTTATTTTTGTAGGAACAGAATAAAAAAAAAATAATAATACAAGATTTATTCATAACTGCGAGTAAGTCCAGATAGAGGAGCCCAGTAGGGTCCTTTTGTCCATTCGGAGCGAGAAGAACCTCAAAACCGAATGTTTAATGTAAAAAAACACTAAATTTGAATGGGTGTTTACCATGTTATCTATTTGAATTAATGACCGGATTTTCACGAAATTTGAGTGTAATATTCTACCGTTAAATAACATATCATTTAATTCTCGGACTTTAGCTATTTAAAAAATGGCGTATGTTCAAAATTCTGAAATATTCTCTTAATATCTCCTGAACTATTTATTTGATTTTTATGAAATTTGACAGAATGGTCGTGCCATTGAAGATAATCCTAATAGTATAACAATTAACCTGTAACTGTAATAATTTAAAAATGGCGGACGTTCAAATTTCAAAAATTTTTCCCTAATAACTTTTAAACTATTTGATAAAAATTTATAAAAATTTGGCAGTGCAAACAAAATATTAATAAAAAAAATTTGAAATTAGGTTAATTATGTTTCATCCATTTAAAAATAACGGACATTCAATTTTTTCAAGTTTTGTCTGTAATAACTATGAGACTGTTTAATAGATTTTTATGCCATTCAGCATATACAGTAGATTATGACATTGAAAGTAATATTTATGACATATATTTTAATCCCACAATCTTAATCATTCCAAAATAAACGATACATTTGAAAAGTAGTCGATTATTTCTTTTCAACTGCCTTTTTTTAATATATGTAACTTGTGAAGATTCAATTTATCTTTAATCATAATTTTTTTGAATATTTAATGTTTATATAAGTGTTCACTGATGATGCAACAAGTAGAAGCATGTCATCCAAATCCATGTTGAATATTGACATTGCGTTGAACAACCAACAATTTAAATAAATGTATCAGTTGGATTTGTTGAATGATTATAAAATATCAGAGCATTTTATTCGATATAGCATGCCAATCTCGATAGAAATACCAGTGAATTAAAGTTATTAGCGAATTAAACGTAACGGAATTCAAACCTCAATCATCACAACTGCCTACTATTAAAGTGGTTTTAATTATCTGTATCGTACGAATTATTATTTTTTTATGAGAAAATAATCACAGTTAATTTTTCTAATTCCATTAATCACACTTTAAAAATACTTTTTATATTAAAAAATTAAAAATAAATCCAGTAGGAATTGAACCTTCCACTTTCTAAGTTGGATTAATCATATTCTGTATAACCAACTGGATGGTCTTTTGGAAACAATTAATAAGAAGAAAGTAAAAACAATTTTTTGACATTGGATTCTTTATTTTTCTCAAGATCAAAGCTTTCGATTTCTTCTCTTAATCATCCCCTAAAGACTGTTCGGTAATGCTATTAATTTACCAAAGGAAATTCCAGAATTGGACTCGACAAACACTTGCTATGTCTAGAATCTATAACTAAAATGACCGTTTATTAAGCAATTTTTTTTAATTATTTTTAAATATAATTCTCAAACATTTTATATATGTTGTAAATTTGAAAATTTGCTATATAATATTCGTATATCTATAATATATTTTGCATAATAGATGAAAGTAATGATTCTGATGTACAAGGGAAGATTAATGATCATATGTTTTATATCCTCATATTGTATGGATACCATTCTATGAAAAGACGTAATATATAAATATTTTCACAGATTCCGACATCTATAATGAAACAGCATACATTATTAAATCAGGAAAATATAATATTTTAAAATTACATTAACGATATTAAACGAGAGAGTCAAATCTGGAAATTATAATCAAAATTAGATCGTAGTAAGTAAAATGAAATATTTTATAATAAAATTAAGGATATAAAATGGTAAATTAATTTTAAGAAAAGGCTGCAGAACTAACAGATATTTTAATTCGATAACACCATAATATATAATCCAGTTAATTGAGAAAGGTGTATTGTAGATAAAATACTAGATTAATTGTTAGATTTATTCGGAAATTTGAAGGTTTTTTTACTTCAAAATTATAAGAGATTTATGAAAATAAGTATTGCAAGAATCTGAAACGAAGATTACGACGATGGGAAAGTCAATCAAAATCTCTTTATTAGAATTCATGAGAATCAAAGTTAAATAGACTCCTCCTTCTACACTTTGGCAATCAAGTAGAACATCGTCCCCCTTCAAATGCTGTTAAAGTAATTAAAGACTGAGAACTACAGTAAGAGAATTTGAAATTTTATCTACAGTAATAAGCATTATGCGCAGAAAATGCACATTCAACGAATTACATCATTCTGCTGAATAATAGTTTGTTTGTTTATTTGCTTTTGGTAGTAATTTAGGAACAAATAACATTCGCCATTCCTCTTCTGTCTGTTTTCTAACATTTACTTCTGTAGCTCACACGAATGGCTTCGGAAGGAAGCTATGATCTGTTTGCAGCATGAAGTACTCGATGAAGTGCAATATAGAGTTACTCACTGATTATATCGGAAAGATGGCAATAAGCTATTATATCTGATTGATCTGGAGAGGAAATTCCGATCATTATTACTTTGCATTAACTGATATATTTTTAGAAAAGAATCTTAATTTTCTTGTAACTTTTAATCCTCCACAGATTCTGATTAGAAGATCCGGTGATTATTTTATTAAATTTAGTTTAATCGAACCGATCCGAGTTCTGAAACGGGAATTGCGTAGGAGGTGATAGTTAAATAATCGTAATCTTAGTGACCATAATCCTACATATTCTGTTGATCCCATCAGCTTAAAATCTTACGAAACAACTCTAATTAATACTCGATACCAGCGTAAATAATTGTAGGCTAAATCGATTTTTACGATGATGTCCATCGGAAATTTTCGCATTCGAATCAAACTTGGGGATGTTTTAAAAATGCGGATAACTGGAAAGATAAATTTTTATATTTTTCATCTTAAAAAAAGGAGAACTTAATAGATTGTGGTCTATAGGAGGACATCGATAGGAATCAATCCTTAATTACAATCTATTTTCAGTTTAATCGATAATGACGTGATTTCCTAAAATTAAAATATGAGAAAACTTCATAATAATTTCGTGTCTGAGAATCTTCGATAACAGATTTTTATATTTCGTTTTATGCTAATTAAAAAATAAATAAATAAATAAAAATTGAGAAAACTTTAATTCTGCTAGAAGATTAAAAATGACAAATTTAATTTTCTTTATTACTTTTATTATTAAAAAAAATAATAATAATAAAAAAGACAACAGTCCAAAATAATGTTTAATCCAATTTGAGACGACGTGAGATATAAACAGTTTGTCCAATATTGAATTTGGTCGATGATGGGTCAAAGTTTGGGTTATGGAACTTAAATGTGTTTTTCGTGTTTTGTGGATTTAAAGCCAAATAAAATATAAAGAAAAAAATTTAGGAAAATTTAGCTTTTTTTTTTTTTTTTTTTTCAAAGATCTCGCATTGTTTAAGTTCGAAATTTTTAATTAATAATAATTTTAGATTTAAATAACGGATTTAGATTTTGAACGGCAGCCATCTTGTAAATAGATCACACGGATATCTCAAAATTAGTAGGCATGTAACTGAAGTTTAAAATTTGAATGCATTGCAAAATTATAGACTTCAGTATATGCCTGTTTTATTTATAATTTACTGTCTAACAGCAGTCAGACGAAGCGATAATTGCTTACGATTGCTGTTTTAAAAGATATCTATATTTCTTTCATCCGTGACATAGATAATTTCGGAGAAAACAGAATTTTAATAACTTTAACGGCGCCATCTTGTAATAGGATCGCATAGATATCTTAAAATTAGTAGGATATACTGAAATCTAAAATTTGGATGCACTGCAATTTTTCTTTATTTAGTTGATAATAAGGAATGAATTTCCTAAAATTTGAATGTTTTAGTTCTGTAAATACTCCAAAATCGACGGATGAACAAAGTGAAAATCTACATATAGCAGCCATTTTTTTTAAATAGAAATTAACTTTAAATAAATAAAAATTTAGAATTTTTTAAGCTTTGTTCGTTTGAACTTTTGGCATATTGTATCTTAATTAATTTTTACTCATTCATTAGCTTTTATTCAGCAGTTTACCTGTTTTTGTCGCTATATATAGGCTGTATCGTATAGTCTACGTTCGCTTCGATTAAATTCAAAATTAAACTCGTATTATTATCTGCAGATTAGATTTTTCTCAAAAATAACGCACCAATAGACAGCGATACTGTAGTAAGTTCACATTTAACACTTACTAAAAACTTACATGCATTTTTCGATCGGTGTATTTTGGATTTTTATCGAGTAGGCACAAGCCTCTTACGCACTTCAATTTTTTTTTTTTTTTATATAAGATGCTTATAGAGTGTGCATCAAGCCAGAATATATGCCTACTTAAAAAGAAGAAAATTCTTATAAACAAAAAATATATATATAAGCTTTCAGATGTAAAAGAAAAAATATATATCAGCATTTCTATCACAAATTTAATCTTTTCGATAACAACATCAGACAAAAATCGATTATCCGAATTAATGCTTTCCCGATTAATTCGGATAATCGAGATTTTTCAGAATAAATTTTATTTTTTTTAAAAAAGTAATTGAATTTTTTAAAATTGTAGAAAGTCTTGTATGTCATTCAATTAACTTTTAACATTGGTAAATTGTAATATCAAAAATTTAATAAATCTTCCGAAATACAATCAACGAAAGATATTTTCTTCTTTTTTTAAAAAAAAAAAAAGATAAAAAAATATTAAAAAACATAAAATAAATAAATTCGAGAGATATTAAAAAAAATCTATGAAAATCTTGCATTCGAAATTCTCATAATTTTCCATCAAATCTTCTATTTATGGTAGTTATTACTTTGCATTATCTATTCAGTTATTGATTAAAGTTTTTTTTTATTCTTTATCTATTGATAATTTACGTAACTGAAGGATTATTTTTTTGAAAATTTTAGATTTAATATTTTTTTTATATATCAAAAAATTTTCCATTCTGATTTTTTATCAGATAAAAAAATTTTTTTACATATCTATCGGTGGCAGAGTACGTTCTATACATTGAATTTCGTATTTGTAGCGCCGATATGTAATGTTATATTCGAGCAGTAGTATAATTTTAGTGATCAATAAACGGATCAGTTCCAATCAAACTCGATCACTGTCGCCATGATGATTTTGACACATCGTAACGTCAAGATTTTGAAGGAAAAAAATTGCGGTAGAAGTTGAGGAGATCGAAAGATTTTCGACTCATTAACGGAAGAAGGAACGAAATGAGAAATGTGCAAGGCAGTGTGAGATGAAAATGTGATGTGAAAAAATAAAAAAAGAAATAGGGTATGTCGTGTTTGAACTTCGTGAAAATCTTAGCTCATTATACCGAATCTTCAACGGGAAAGAAATCAATGAGAAAAGGAACCAGCCAAACACGATTAAGGTGTCACAATTGCTAAAATGATTGGACTTTCTATGGTGGAAGCAAAGCTTTTGATATGTCAAGGGATTTCTTTCTAAAGTAGACAGGAAAGTAAATATAGCAATGACATCGCTAGGAAATTGAAAAAAGTGAACAAATGGCAAAATAAACATTAACGTTAAGAGGAATTAAAAATGCCAAAAAATCGTCCGATAATTTCGTGTTTCTCTGCTTGTTAACATCGGTGACTTTTCGTACTCCTCTCGATAATCGGGTAATACCTTTCAATTTAATGAATAGATTCGTAGCTTATACGAACTAATAATCAGAATCTCCGACTAAAATTCTTATTAGCGACTTCTTCCGCATTATATGAAATTTTTTTTTTCTGTTTTTAATCTTAACATTTTATTAATGAAGAGAAAATTCGCAATGCGTGGAATCGAGATACTTCCGCGTTAAAATATTTAAGAAAATCGCAAATAAATAATTCCACCCGAAGTTAGAGAAGTGTTAGAAAGTAGAACCATCCATCTACTTAGGTATTAATATTTGGTAGTGAACTAAGAATTGAAGCATCAAAAATGTATTTTCAGTTACACTTGTTTTTTTTTATATCTTTTTTTAAATAATTTAAATGAATCCTGTCGACAAGCTCTTAAACGATGTTAACGTTTATGATCAATTTTCTAATTATTTAACGAAGAATATCACGAACTGTTCAGAGTCGTATCTAGTCATATTTATATAACTGGTATAAATAAACGTAAGAAATCTGAATTCAGTCAATACAATGGTGACTAAAAGCGACAGTAACACACACATACACACACCTGTCATTCAAGCATCCCAAGAGGTTGGATCAGTTGACACGCATTCTTCTTCCCTTGGGTCTTTTATCACTCGTGTGCCTTCTTTAAAAGAATCTCCTGAAATAATTAACAAAACTTTAAATTGACAAGTAAAAAGATAGCTGCTGCTGTCCTTGACAACTCACTCTAAAAGATAAGAACCGACGGATGTTCTTTTTTTCTGCATACAGACCAAAACTTAATTACGCACCTTGGCGTATTATACGCAAACATACAAATTCCGATACCATCCGTGATCGAATTTTAAATTACATATCATCGCACACGCTAGTTAAAGAAAGAAAAAAAAATCGTATTTTATGAAATATTTAACTAATAACGCGCTTTTCCAAATATACTTTCGGCGTATCATTAATCATACTTTCAGGCATTTCTTTGAAGTCTCTACTGATGGAGAGAAACGAATGTTTTCTGTTTTCCACTTATAGTTTCGAACTAATATCGAATTACTTCTAATCTATATTCAGAATTAATCTTACTCGAGCTAGGAAAAAATAACTACTTAAGAACATTGTGTAAGTTAAACATGTATCGGCTATGGCATTCTCTAAAGATTGTATGGAAAAAATATCGCGAATAGGACGATATATTGTCTACAGGTTTTTTTACGCTTTATAATTTGAATTTCGCTTTTTTTTATCGGCGAATAAATAAAAATAGCATGTTTAACTATTTAATAAATACTGGAAGAATATATATATAAAAAAAATAACGTGCAAGTATAACATAAAATATGCACGCCGAAATAGCCGAAGTTATATCACTTGGTGACAAATCACTATTGCACGTAACGTTCGAGAGACGTGCCTGCAACATATTAGAACATTAAATTTGTTTTTTCTCCAACCGGAACCCATTAAATTGTTATATTTTATTTATCCCCAAGTATAGCTAAACCTGAGAAACGTTGCGGTATATGAACCTCGTTTGTATAAAGAACACATCAAAATGCGAAGTATAGAAATACAGAGAGAAGAAAAAAAAGAAAATGTAATAAAATATAAAATCGGTGGGAAATTAAAAGACATTTGCGACGTCCATCACGATTCGTCACAAAACAAAATGGCGCACTTATACACAGAACGCATCCCTCTTAACTTGAACAGAATTTGGAACTTTGATAATTTTAATTTTTTTTTTCCTGCGACTACTTAACTAACGGTACGTTAAATTTTTTTTCATTTTATTTTGCAGATCACGTGAGGCCAAGCGACCCAAGAATACTTAAAAAGGTGGAGGAAGAAGTCGTAATATTCACGTGTGTTTTGTATGATCAATGTCAATAAAAGAAACTTATATGTTGTATCAATGTACTCTTACTGTGTGTGTATAAATGAAGTATTGAGTTGCTATTCGATTGAGCTTAATAAAAAATAAATTTGATCGCACACGCGTTAAATTTTCATTGGCGGTATTTATAACACATTCTAGATAAGAGATATCGAACGTTGTAGAGATGGAGATAGAGCAGCGCGTAAGGTCTACGTACAATCTTATCGTTAAAATTTGATCTGATACTCGGATATCCCGTCTTTGATTTCTATCGAATTTCTCTCTTGGGCATTTCTCTTGATTCATCCCTTTAATAACTAATACAGATTAAAGCTTTCTAGCTCTTGTGTTTAATACAAACTCGACAATACAATATTGGTTACCAGAAATTCTATATAACTTCCGGAAATAAATAAACGAATGAGAACTTTTTAATTTTTTCCTAGAAAAAACTGTAGGAAAAATTTAAGTCGACGAACAACCCACTTTTTATACAAGTTTAGCACTCTGCAACTTTTTCGAACGTAAGAAGAAAAAAATATATGAGTGATATATGGTGTATACGAAGCCAGTCAGGTAGCAACTCCACTTTAGTTTCTATTTTAACTTAAAAATCTTGCGATAAAACTTTAAAAAGTGATGACGACGACTAAAAGAAAGATATTTATTTTTCATTTTTATAGCTTAACCGACTATCGCTTTTCGTCTGTAATCACTAATTAATTTTTCTATTTCCTCGACTTTCTAACCTTTTGATACTGTCAGAATTAACGATTTTATGTATGTAAATACTGTGTATCCAATTAAACGAAATCGGAAATTTCGTCTTATTAATCTCTGTAACGTATGCCTGACATAAATCAAGAGTTTAAAGGTATAATATCTAGAGAGTTTGTTTTATGGTGAATAATGTGGAACGAGATACTGTAGGCATTGTTCTTTTTTTATGTAACGGAAATATGTTGGATTCTAGAACTGATTTATGGCGCAGTATAAATGCAGCATATATATATAGGAGAACAAGAAGAAAAAAGAAAAAACAAGGTAAGAAATGCTGGAAAAACTGAACATTAATTCGGATCGTCGATCTTTTGCCATTGACAAATATATTCTCGAAAGAAAAATATATATATACGTTATTGAATTTTTGTAAAATGCGAAGACGACACAAGCACATAACGTAAACATCCAGCAAAAAGCGGTTAATTTTCTTTAAAATAATTTTCTTTTTCGTTTGTGCGTTAAAACTTCAAAGTTTATAACCTTAAGATTGGATTATTTCTTTTGTTCGGCATCGTCCAAAATCTAGTCGAAAAGTAAAGATGGAGAGGAAAAGAAGTTGGAGCCTCCTATTTCTTATTCTTTGTCGACTGTCGTTTTGGTCCAATGTCGCCAAGAGGCAAAAATCAAACTGAAGGATCCAAAGAATTTCGTACAACTTTGAACTAAAATGAGAGAAGTCGTTTTGAAACGAACTTTTGGCTCCGGGCAATGGACAACGATTCTACAAAACTCTGTATAACCTATCGGAATGTCCCCAGTAATCAATGAATATTCTTGCACCGAGAATTTTTATTCTGTAAAAAGAAGAAGAAAAATTTTTTTAGTGGAGATTCGATTAAATTTATGGCAAAATTACTATTACTATTATTCGAAAATTACTGTAACTAGGTATTATAACTAATAGCTAAAGGATAACCACCCGGAGGAAGAAACATTTTATTGAGTTAAGAGAACGGACGTTATTGTGCCGAACAACTAGTTTGGATAATTGGACACGTCCGTTTATTTTGTATGTTAATCTCTTCAATGTGTTGTTTCAATTGGAGTTAGAGGTTTCTATTGGCATGCCGAGTAACAACGAATAATTTCGAATAATTATATCATCTAAAACGAATATGGCGTAAAATTTATCCCGTTTTAAGATGGCCGACATTTTTCGAATACCAATAATGTCGGATAAACATTTCTGTATATTAAAATAGACATTATTTTACGGTCGAATCTCCGAAAATGTATGAAACTAAGTTATTTTGGTTTCTTTAAATGGGGGAAAGAAGACAGATATGCAACGATTCCTGGAAATTGCACGGAGATCGCATTTATCATTTAAAACCTCTCCGGTGAAAAAAATGAAACCGAATCTAAGTGTTTCGGTACATTCGATAGAGGAAACCAATATAAATTTTTCATTTTTTTTCTTTTGTACGCTGCATAAAACACTTTATTAAGGCAGGGATGTTACGCGGTATGTAGAAAACGCCGACATCATTTTTCAGTCTTTGACTTCCATTTCTCTGCTGGAATCACTACACTTCAATCTTTCTCGGAAAGATTGTCAAAATCTGTCCCAAAAGACCCAAGTTCTTTCCATTTGAACTCCGCATAAAGGAGGGGGGAAAAAAGACAAAAGAAAAAAAAAACAACTCGAACAGTTTTCGGGTTTTTCTACTCGTTTTATGTTGGCCAAATTATACAAATATCCAGATAAAATTCATGATTATTGTTTTATAGTGATGGTTTTACCATAAAATTCCCCTTTTGCAAAGTGTTAAAACTCACCAGAAAGAATTCCGTTTATTGCGATATTTGTCAAATATAACAATGGCGAAAATGATGCCGTACCATTCATATATATATGATTTTTACGAGAGTGGATAGTGAAACTGACGTACTGCCATAATAAAAACATGAATTTTTCAAATGCATTTTGGTGTATGGTTTCTAGCAATAACCTATATTTTATTCTTTTCAATAATGTTATATTTAAGAACTTAGACTAGAGGGGAGGTTAAGCCGACGTTGTCGATACATACATAAACAATAATCGAGTAAATATATATATATATAAAACTTACATTCATGTGATAAATCATATCGGAATTGTAAAATGTCTACTGTAGTTATAAAAATTACATTGCCATCCACAAAAACGTTCAGAATCGAATGCATGAGCATCTAAAAAGAAGAAAAATTTGCAATTCAATATAAACTCGAAACTTTCTTTGGAAGGAGAGACCTGTGTTTATAATGTGAGATTCGTAGAAAATCTTTCACAAATTTTGCAATATATTTCAGGTAGTGGATAACCTTTTAAAAGGAGCTGAGAAAGGCTCGCAAGAGCAAAAAAAATCGATTATTATTGACTTGAATAATAGCATTGCCTCTTATATCAAAACAAGCCAAGTTCTCTGGGACATGTTGAATCTTACCTTATAATGTAGCGTGCAGCGAATCCCCACTTTGAAATGCTGATTCGCAGAAATAAATTTTATATACGCGAAAAAAATTATATATATATATATATATATATTTATAGTCGTTATTATTATTATTATCCTTAACCATAAATCGGTTAATATTAAAATATCATCGAAATAATTTTTCT
>AYEL01064449.1:0-14958 GCA_000484575.1 Olivierus martensii
GTAAAAAAATTATATTAATATAGAAACGCATAATCTAATTCACACAGACCACTAACTGAAGTCGGCTTCAACGGCTGTTGCAATGCATAGTCTGTATGAATTAGATTATGCGTTTCTATATTAATATAATTATAATTCACAATCGTCTACAAACCTTTAAAAAAAAGGTCTTTGATGAATTATTAAAGCCGCCATTTTGTATTATAAACTTTCCAGTTGAAGAATGGAAGAGAATAGTGAACGAAATAAAATAAGGAAAAAAAATACAAAGCTTTGTTATTAAAAAAAATAAGAAATTCAAATTTTTAGTTTGTTTTTATTCGAAGAATAGACGATTTCTCTAAATCGAATATTGATTTCTTAGTTTCTTCTTTATACACGATTACTCCGGATAATAAGGTGTTGTTTTGAGTTTATAACTGGCAACATTAAATGGACGATATACAAAAATCGAAAACTTTCGAACGATGGAATGGTAGAGAATTAACTGCAATCCTCCATTTTTATTTCGCGTTACGTAATTTAAAATCGATTATTTCATATATTTAACTAAACGGATACTGTTTGTCTTTCTAAAATTTAAATAATCTGTTATATTTTACGTAACGAAATAATTTATGTATTAGAAACTGTTTTTGTTTTTAAAAGTTAAAAAAATATATCTCGTAATAAACAAAACACTGTAGGAGGCGCGTAAGTTCGATATATTGTAGCCGAGCACCACTATCACGAAGCAATACTTCACTACAAAATGATTTAGTATCTTCCTTCTCTAACAATACTTGGAAAGCGATGCCATCTTTCGGAGAAATTTGTAAATTTTCCATTTATTTTTATTATTAAAAATAAATACGCTTTAAAATTTATAATTTTAACGAATGTATAACGGGCCCCCAAACGGAAAAAAAAAATATATTCAATACAAAATTATAAAAATTTTTAAATTTTATTATTATTATTAAGGAATCTGATAATGACAACATTTCTTCATAAAAATGTTTGCATAAACGAAAAAATATATAATTATAATACGAAATTAATGTTTAAGTAGTACAAAATGAAATGTCAGTCGTGTCAGAATATAGGGATTAGTTTTGTAATATTAAAAAAAAAAAAAAATGTTTAAAAAAGGAATTTCTGATTAACAAATACCACTTCGAGAAGAAATTAGTTTTGTAATATTTAAAAAAAAAAAAAATGTTTAAAAAAGGAATTTCTGATTAACAAATACCACTTCGAGAAGAAACTCTAAAACGAAAAAGTGACAAAAGTATTTAGAAAGTACTTCAACTGTACAACAAAAGACAAGTTACTGACAACAATTACAACGATACTCGAAGAAGACTTTAGTAAATGAGAGAGAGAACCCGAGGGAGCAGTAAGAAATCCACTTATGCCACAACTGCTTTTCTAGCCGCCTCCTTTAATCTCGGTCCATGTGACCCCGAGACAGTTGGTCAGCCAGTTCCAATTGTCGTCATGGAAACGGGATGGCTGGACGTACAAACAGATCTTTCCATACAAACACCGTTATATTACGAAATTCGATGCTTAGTATAATGAATATCGGGCTTTGTGCTGGATTAAAATTGATAAGAACTATTTCGCCGTATGGATTTATTCGTATTTACGTGCTCAGAAAAAAACAGATGACGTCACAAATCGTCACCGAAAATTCCATTTGGATAATTCGATCGCAGCGCCATTTAGAATAAATTTTTTTTTTTATCTATTAAAATAAAATGATAACAATAATAAAAAATCGGATTATTTCTAAATTAATTTTTAATACTGTATTCTTTGTTTATTTATTACCTTTTTTTAATTTACTTCGACTAAATTTAAATCCAAAAGAGAATAAATTAAAAATTGTCAGAAAAAAAAATGTCGTCGTCGTCGTGATTGATTTCCAGAACTATATCCAAAGAGCAAAAGCAATGAATAAAATTTTAATAATGGCATGCATGAAAGAAATCCTGATTAAATTTCGCAGATATGAAACAATGTCAGACAAGCTGCGTGTGACTGACACACACTCCAAAATAAAAGTTGGACTTTCCGTTACTACTACTGCTACGTCATTAAATGGAGTCGTGACGTCACGTAATAAGTACAGTCATCTGTGATTAGTTTCGATTTAAAATCCATTAAGTTTAAATAAATCGTATCCATTCCATCAGATAGAGGAGATTTGCAGAAATCAATAATAAAAATGTAATTTGGTTCCGAAATCAACCTAATTTATACGATTACCGATTCACAAAACTGTGCATCGATAATCGTATAAATTAGGCTGATTTCTTAAAATTTGTTTTTAAAAAATCCGAAACCATTTTTTAAAACTAATTTGTCTTATTAGTATTATATAAAAATAAAATAAATTATAACAACATAACTACACGTGAATATTATATAGCAAAAAGTTCAAGTTTATTTTGTAACCTTAGATATAATGGTATAAAACTGCACATTTATTACATACAGCTTTCATCTATTATCCTGACAGGGAGTAGAAAAGATATGTTGATCGCTGTTCTGGATCAATATTCAAGTCTTTCCACCATAAGAATTGACGTAAAGAAAATCTACTCTTCGCTAATGTAAGAATATAAGATAATTATTACACCGTAATCAATCACTTAGCGATCTTTTATAAGTTCGAAATTACATATTTATCAATACTGCAATGAATATTTTTTTGTCGGAATTCCGATAGTTACAGGTTTACGAAAATATATCAGAATTTAAAACAAAAATATATATATTTTTTGTTTTATTTTTAACAAGACCAACAAGAAGACGACTTTAAATAAAATTTTTCAGACCGAGTGGAATATAAAATAAGTTAGAAGTAATATCACAGGAGATGCCGGCACGAAATGCAAACAGCTGAAGGTTATATCACGCTACTTAAAGAAAATATTCTAAATGCATTCGAATATATCAAAAAAATAAAAAAAATGGTGACTGATGTAATAGTATCTTTTAACTTTAATATAAGCGCATTTAAAGTTGATCCGAGGCGAGATTTTCAACTATAAAAACTATTGGAAAACATCATTTCCGTCGCTGCTGCCATTCTTTTCTATAAGCTAATGCAGTCGTTAGACTTCGATCTAGCACCGATAACATATATCAAAGCTTAACTTTTCATATAAACTATGCGAATATGGACATCCATAAAGGTATTTCGCACTAGGAATACGCACATATCAATAAGAGAGTCGCGAAATGTCGACTCCATTAGTGGCGATCGAATTGGGAAAATTAGCTGAGGAGATACAAAGAAAAACTGGAATAACAGCAACAAAATTTCTAGTGGTAATTAAAGACCGCAGGTCTGTTAACATAAATGTAACTGCATTAAAGTTATAGACGGACTGTCAACTGTTCCATTAGATATCACTCTTTCATCCCACCGCCACCTGTTTTCATCGATCTTTCACACCACGCATGTTCCAGTACAAGATCGATTTTGGGGTTGACGCTTCGGCAGCAATGTCAGAAAATGGCTGCCATAATCCTTCCTATAGAGAAGTAACTGGGTGGAATCGGTCGACCAAACGGTAAGCATCATTTCCTCTTTATATAACACTAATGTGTTTGACAGTCGGATGAATAATGCGAGACGGACTACCAAAGGAATAAATCCCATATTTCCTCTTCTTGTGGTCGAATTATGGTCTATAATTAGATTCTTAACAAAGTATCGAATATTATTTAAACACTCATAGTTAAGGTAATTACTGTGAGAAGTGATATATCATATCTATGTTAATACCATGATAACTAGCTTATTACTTAATGTGATAATGAGTTTTATTTATTAATCTAAAATAATAAAAAAAAATAATAAAACATATTCGCTGCGACTTGTTCGAGTGTGATATTTTTTTTTAAATATTTAATTCTGGAATAATATTTCCATATTTTCTATTTTTAGTCACTTTTAGCTAAAATATATTTCGCTCCACTTGATGTCGGTGTACATGCTGACTGACGACACGTCCATCATTATCATATATATTAGAACGTTCTTACCGATATCATTCTTAATATCATCTAAAAATTAAAACTGGAAATTTGTTTCGGTTCTCTTATATTATTACATTTTTTCTATTAAAGATTTAAATAAAAATCATTTTAATCATTATTTTTTCTTTCTTAATTCAGGATTCTTCTTTTTTTTTTTTTTTTTCGTTTTTGCGATTTAGAAAAGGTTTTTCAAATTTAAATTCTTTTTTTTTTTTTTTTTTCGTTTTTTTTCCTTGATAAAATTTTGCTTGGTTGGTCTTTCTTATCTTTCTTGCCAGATGTTATTTAAAGGAATTGAAAAATATTTTTACTTTGCATTAATGCCGGTTATTCTTCGTTCTCACCCGGAAAATTAAATCCGAATATTCTTCACGTATCTATATTTTCTCACGTTTCACAAATGTTTATATATATATATACATATATATTATTTTTTCCTTTTCTGGTTCCTTCGTTTTTTAATTTTCGGATAAGTTAACGACCCAAATTATTTTTCTAAATATAGTCACATCCAGAATAAAAATTGTAATAAAACTATGACATAGATTTTTCTCGTCTTTCTTGAGAGATAGTTGCTATGACAACAGAAGACTCTCTGGACACGGTCGGTGACAGTTGACCTATATTAAATATTTAAACTTATATAAATATATATATATTTATTAGAGATAGTTATAAAATTACGTAACTTAACAATGGAATACTTCTTTCCCCATAGGTAAAAATGGTCGAGACGCAAGTTGCCATAGAAACAGGAGGCGGAGGCGAGGTCAAGTCTGACACGCATCCTGATAACCGTACAAAATGGTGGACCATAGATGCAGTTAGAATGAAGATGGCGGAGAATTCCTTGTGGACAGTATGCAAGGCCATGACTGTGGGTGTGTTATTAATAGTAATCGGCGCCGGAATGGCCACCGTGGGTTTTTATTCAGAGCATCTGTCCAAATTCAAAGAACAGAGAGGAAATACCACAGTATGGGTAAAAAACGAAAGCAGAGATACTCACTTAGGCAGTTTAACTTATATCGGACCGGTCGTAATGGGAACTGGAGGATTTATAATTGTTGCAGCCTGTGTAATGACTTTCGAAGCTCGAGATACGGCAGCAAAAATTGTGCCGGTCTGGTTACGCAAGGGGCGAAATCAGGCTATTCCCAGCACTGCCACGTCTTCTAGACGATCTAGTCAAACGTCATGGGAGAGATTCCTCTCTCGCTCCAGGAGAAGAAAACGCGAAAGAACTGCCGCTACACAAGCTCTCATCGATTTTAGTCTACAGATACAAAATAGTGTCGATTCGAGAAACATTGCCAGCGCTACTGACAGAAACGCTCTGAGGAAGTGTCCTTCTGATCCAATGATTTTTAGACGCACGTGCAACGAACAGATAGCTGACGTTAAACCGATACAGTTAAGCAGTACCCCACAACCGTCCATCACACAAAGAGACTCCAACTGCTTAGCTCCAGTTCTTCAACGTCAAGCCATATCGGTCGATTCTCCACAATGTCCTACTCTGGCTGTTCCTAACAATGTTCCGAGTAAGGAATCGACCCAGTCACTGGCAGTCGATGTTTATCTCCCGCAAGGACCCGCACTAACTATAAAGGTGAGAGATGAAGGCAGAGACACTAAAGCAACTACGGAAGATCAAACCATTTTACTACTAGTACCTACAGTTCCCGATCGATCCGGTTCGATCAAACGGCGCCCACTACTCAGGCAAAGTGCTTTGGATACATGTAATGAAGACGAGATCTCTGACGAATCTTCCTGATCGTTTTATTTTTAAACCGAATAACTTACTAATACTCTCTTCGTCTTTCAAATTGTCGAATGTACTATCGAAGCGGTGCGATCAAATCCGACGCGCGCGTAACTGGATCCACATCTTTCATCACAATGCATGCGATTTCGCGCGCGCCTCGTTTTGTCGCGCCGGCATCGATAGCATAACTACTATATACAACTGGAATGCCCACTTTTCTTCCTCTTATTCTCTTAATGTACATATCTCTATAAAAATTTAATATTTTGCCCTTTCTCACTATGATGCAATTGATCAAAAAAAAAGAACAGCAATAAGAACTGTAACCATTGTTAGATATTTTTATTTTAACCGATTTTTTAAAAATCTTTCTCTGTCTATTGCCGACTCTCTTTGTCTCTCTAATCTCCACTACTAGCAAACAAGAAAAAATTTTTTTACTAGCAAACTAGTATATAATTAACAGGAAAAAAACCGAGAAAGCATCAGAGAAGATGGGAAAGTTTTATTGCTAATTGCTCTTACATCAGAAAAAATTTTTTTACTAGCAAACTAGTAAATAATTAACAGGAAAAAACCGAGAAAGCATCAGAGAAGATGGGAAAGTTTTATTGCTAATTGCTCTTACATCAAGTACTTAGATTGTGATAGATTGATACTCACCTACAGTATTCGACGATTAATATATACAATTAGTTTTAAATGAACAAACAAAAAATACGAGTAGTTTTAAACATTTTACAATTATTATATTCGTAGGAAACACATTCTGCTCTCAGCTATTAAGCGAACAATTCGTGTAATATTTTTAAGTTACGCAATTTTTCTCCCGAGTTATTTTACAATTATTACATTCGTAGGAAACACATTCTGCTATCAGCTATTAAGCGAACAATTCGTGTAATATTTTTAAGTTACGCAATTTTTCTCCCGAGTTACGTGTCTCGCAAGCGATTTATCGCTCCGATGTCGCGTGTTTAATACACATTGCCAAACATTTCAATTCATAAAACTCTGATGATATTCAATTAATCTATGCATGCGGCTATCACACAATTAAAAAAAAAAAACGCGTGCTGAATTTGCCTCATCGGAGCGGTACATCACAAGCGAGACACAAATAGCCAGTATTATTTAATACATTTTGGATGTAATTTGATATTATTTTTATTAATTTATTTACTCAATGCAATTAAATTACTCAGTCACGTTATGAATGTTACTTTGGATAAACTTTTTTAAACTGAATTAATAAAAATTAAATTAAAGCACTGTTTACAGAACGTTAATTCTGTTAATGCTCGATTTTGTGAATTATAATGAATAAAAAAAAAACGATTATTATTATTATTATTATTATTTTCAGTTTTTAAAGTAAATAAAATAAAATTTTGTATTTGGAAATTATATTTTGTGAATTATTATGCCACCCATATCAATCACCTAATAGAACTAATAAGCGTTATCGATCACTTTCGTTAGCATAACTTGATGTTCGTCACACGTCCCATCAAAAAATAGGAAAAAAAAAAGTAAAATAAATAAGAAAATCGATAAAATCGTGTACGAATTACTAATTTTGGTTTAAAACGACCTATTTCAATGAGTTTATAAGGAAGAACAGGGTTATCTGGGCAACTTTTAACCTTTAAGATGACTTACCAATTACGTCCTGTTTACGTTCGAATCTAATTGAATTTACAAATATACTATACCAGGAATTGTGTTCTCCAGTTGAAAAGTGGTAAAAATCAATAATTCTGTACCTCAATCAATTAAATAAGAAAGCAGAAACAGAAGTTCATTTGATCTTCTGACATAATTTTTTAAAGATTTTCACCGAATTTTTAGAAAATCGTTTTTTTATATAATAAAGGAAGAAAAAGTGTGTTTTGTTCTGATTGTTTATTAACTTTATTATTTTTATTTTTTAATATATCCAGATATCCTGATGTCCTTATACTTAAAGAAGAATAGAGATCAAGACTTCTAGAATAATATATATATTTTTTACATGCAAATTTATTCGTAGGAAATTATCGACAGACGTTCGCTATGAACAGACTTAAGATGTACTAGCAGTTACTTACAGATGACATTGATTGGAATTTTTTCCCCGTATTTGTCTATTCTAGAATTTCCAGTATTAATACAGTGAAATCCTTAAAAAAAAAATCGCTTTTTTGCTAATGAAGGAAGAATAAATTAAATTAAGCTTAATTTTCAATAGTTTGTGCGCTTTTTAAAATAATTAAAGATACGTTTCGTATTTATTACAAAGGAAAAAATTTTAAACAAGTTTCATCTAAGAGGTAGATCACATCAAAAGAAACAGGAAAATAATCAATTTATAAATTTTAAGAAATTTTAACACACGAAATTGAGTATGAAATTTTAATTAAATTTAAAATATTGTTAAGTTTTTTTTTAGAATTTTAATGAAAGACTATTGATTGTTAACATCTCAGTTCTTTGTGAATAAGATATCAAAAGTTAGAATTTTCTCTATTTTTATTATTATTCTTTATTTTGTAAGATAAGAGACATAAAAGAAAAAAATATATATACATCGTTAGCAGATCATTATTATTATTAAATCAGGTATCATGCATCAAAGTTTTTGATCCACAAAAATTAAATTCATTAAAATTATGCGACAAAAATAGCCGAAAAAATACAGATAATTACTAGAAAAATGTTTTTGTTTTATAAAAAAAAGTATTCAGTTCAATATTAAAAATATTTTTAGTTTTATTAAAATCTACCATAAATGTCGCCTGTTTGTGTGTCTCGATAACTTTTGTGCTACTCACCGGGTCAGTAGATTTTCATGAAATTTGTTTTGTATTAAGGATAATCTCCATGACGCATATTTTAATCTGTAACTGTAACCATTTAAAAAAAATGGCGTTTTTGTCTAACAACTTTTGAAATATTTGATTGATTTTTATGAAATTCAGTAAAGAGGTCGTGTCATTGAAGATGACATCGATGACATACATTTTAATACGCATGTTTAATCATTCCAGAACAGCGGACATGTTCAGAAAATAACAGATTAATTCTTTCCATATCTGCTTGCTAACAAAAAAGAAAAAAAAAAAACAAAATTAAATGCTTTTCTTTAAGTTAAATAATTTTACTAATAATAACAATCGAAAATTTGAACAAACAAAACTAAGTTATCTTGGAAATATATATCAATTTTTTAAAAGAAAAATTATTATATAAAAAAGAAGCATTTAATATCGAAATTATTCCGAACGACTTTTCCCAGAAAAAATTCTTTTAAATTCAGTTTTATTCTGTAGAGCGAAAGAAAATCGCATAAATTAAAGATATTAATATAGTAGAGAAAAGCAGAAATTAATTAGTCGGATGCAAAACATACGAAAGTCCATTTGCAGAGAATAAGAAACCAAACAAAATAAAAAAAAAAAGACATTCTTCCAAAATCGAATCAACATGGAAAACAATTGCCTCGCATTCCACAAAAGTCCATTTGCAGAGAATAAGAAACCAAACAAAATAAAAAAAAGACATTCTTCCAAAATCGAATCAACATGGAAAACAATTGCCTCGCATTCCAATAACCGGAACGTTGTCGTGTTATCCGGAAATGACATTCGTGGTTAATTAACTAGTCAGATCGTTAAAAGTCGGGGAGAAATTTGTGCTATTCCGACTTCACAACATTCATCACTCCAGCTAACTAATAAAGAAATGTTTTAATTGGAACTAGTTTACATTACGCATTGAATTCGCGTATTTTTCGCGATTTATAAACTCTTCCTTATCGCTTAATTCATTCAACGCAGTTACAGTTTGAAGTTTTAATTCGAATTTTCTCGACATTTTGACCATATTATATTATTTACCTTAAATATTTTTTCTCTGCATATCATTGTTTTTAAAATATCAAAAAATGTGTTTATACATATTCAAAATTTTCAGCAAGCGAGTATTAATTCGATAAAAATGAATGTATTAAAAATATTTCATATTCATCAAGAGAAATAGGATTAACGAGTAACTTTATCCATTGTTATTCTTTATTGAAAGTTATCCGAAAAAATTAATTTGGTTTTTGATCGACTTTGTCTCAGAAAGTGCAGTAATTAATATCACGCTATGATTCATTATTTAAATACACTCGTAATTAATACGTATCAGTAAGAGAAATTTAATTAATTTTTCCTTCTTCGTCTTCAATTTGTTATTTATACGCTAAATTAAATAATATATACTGTATATATATATATATCTAATGAAAAGATTTTCGTTATAAAAATTAAATAATTAAAAGATTTTTTTCTTCATAAAACAAATTTATTTACTGTAAGGAAAGAGAAGTCTTCTTAAAACAAAAACATATGGCAATTTCCTTTAAGAAATTTGTTTTCAAAATGATTTCCAACGCAGGTTTCAGAATGAAACAAAAAAAAATAAACTTAATTGTTTTTCATGTTGCGTAATTTTTACGTCACATTGAACTTTATATGGGATTAATGACTCTACTGTGATTGCCTTTTTGCATTAAATTTAACATAAAATAAAAAAATAATTTCTTCAAATTTTATTTTTTAAAATAATCTTACAAAGAAAAAATTTTATTAATATGGATGTGATAAAAGTATTATAATATTTACAATAGTGGGATACATTACACCTCTTTTTTCCCGACACCATATTTTTCCTATTGATCACATCTTACTGAAAATTTTTAAACTTCAATATAATTCAGTTTTCCAACAACTTTCTATGATTTTACTCATAGAAGCTTAAAGTAAGTTTTCTTTTTGATCACGATTTAAGTTTTGCTATTTATACATAGTTTCAGTTTAATTTAAAAATTTTAAGTTCTTTGAGATTTTTTCATTCATATATTTGCGGGTAAAACTGACAAAACCCATTTTAATTTTTTTTTTACTAGCATGTTCTCCCTTTTATTCGAGTCAAAATTGAACTCTCATTCACGTCGGCTAGGTAGCGGTTTTTCTTCTTCCTGAAAGATCCCGATATCACACTTTCAATTTTATCAAAGTCGGCCGGATGGCGGCATGGTAAAGTTGTGGCTTACCACCCTGGAGGATCCGAGTCCCACACCTCCAGTTTTTCAGGAGGGGTCCGCGCTCGGCTAGTGAACCCCATCCTTCAACCATCCGGTTGACCCCATCATGGGTGTTGGCCCAGCCTGTGTTGGCTCTACAAGTGGCCGCCGCCAGATACAGTATATCCCATGAGGATAGGGGCTATAAGTGGCCGCCTCCAGATATAGAATATCCCATGAGGATATGGCCTATAAGTAGCCGCCGCCAGATACAGAATATCCCATGAGGATATGGCGGCTTTCACAAGTGGCCGCCGTCAGATACAGTATATCCCAAGAGGATATGGCGGAAAGGGCAGCCACCAGATACAGAATATCCCATGAGGATATGGCGGCTTAATATAACTAATCAAACCAATCAATTTTATCAGGAAACTTGAGTATATCATATCGAGCTCTCATCCTTCAACTATTGGCCGATACTGGAATGGTTGTGAAAATTTATTAAGCTTTCAACTCAGACGACTTGAGATTGAATCTGAGTTCCATATCTCGGAAAATTTTCATTATAGATCAGGGGTTTTACAGTTTGATTGATCTCATCAGATATGAGCAACTGCAAGTAGGTGTGTAACAGATTCCCTACAAATCAGAAAATCTTTAAGATGTAACATTAAGAATATGTATGTGGGGTCATCTCTTTGTTGACTTTGAAGCGATCTTATTTTTTAGGACCTTATCTGATACATAAAAACATAATATTAATGATGTTATCATTTATATCATCTGTTAATTAATCAAAGATCCTTCGTATCATATATACGAAGTTGATATTTTAAGATACTTTCAAGTTTGTTTATGTAACTTTTAATGTTTTTCTCTTCTTATTATATTGCATAGAAATATTTTTTCTCCTTCTCTATTATCCCATCCTTTATCATCATATAATGCTTAAAATCCAATATCCTTGACACTTCTCTAAACAATTACTCTTTACGTGATTATTTTACTATATCCAATTAATAATTTCTGATTTTGATATCGTGAAAATTTTACTGCAAAACAGTTTTTATTAGAACGAATAAGAAAGTTGATATTTTATTAAATCATTTTATTTATATTAAAATTTCTTGATAATTGATGACGAGGAGATCAAAATTAAGAATATTGAAGTGGATGGAGAAATTTAACAGCTGAAGATAAATTAATATCCGCATACTTAAAATCTTACTTAACAAGTTTTCAATTCGTTCTCGTGTATCTTCTAACATCTAAGATATCACGGAAAAAGATATGAACCAAAATGTGATCAATTCGAATTAAAATTGGAATTCCATGAATATTTAAGACATAAAAAGTAAGTTTTTAGAACAGAATCGCATCACGTTTCTATTGGAATTTTAATTAATAGCATAACAATAAAGATAAGAAATAAGATAAAATATGATATGCATAATTTTATATAATGAATAAAAAGTTGAACAACACATTCAAATAATGATCGGTCAAAAGATATTTGTTTAAATGTAACTAATCATTTTCAGCTGAAAGTATTAATAATTTGAATTACTCACTTCAAAATTTTTATACTTAGAGATCAGTCAAAATTGACTCTCGCGAAGGATACGTTCCGCGTTATATGAATCGTATTATATGAGCTGCTTAGAAGTAAAGATCACAAATATCAAAAAATATGGACATTGATGGCAATAAATAAATGCTAAATGTTCCTAAATACGAAATTTCAAACAATACTTAGCTATATAAAGCAATACTGTTGGGTTAGTAACAAACATTTTGTCGTCTGCTACTAATCAGAAAACAAAATGGCGGACCAGGAAAGAGTAAATAGCACGCATCATTGGTATTAGTGCTGGTAGCAGAGCGACTACATTCGGCGGAAAAATCGGTGCATGCGATTGAAGCTAGTGCTGATAACGGAGCGGTTATCTCCGGAGGGACTGTTTCGCGCGCTTTCAATCGGAGATCTCCGGTAACCTCCGAATACTCGCGCAAGAAAGCTCTCATCTAGGTAGGGTCAAGGAAATGGTGGCTACATAAAATATTAGCATAATGTGACAGTAACAGGGAAAAGGATTAAAGTAGATACAAACAAAATCACAACATCCTATTATGAAATTATAGGAAAGGAATAACAAATACAAAACAATGATAAAAGATATAGAAATAATTTTTGGCTTTAATCACTTCTTTACAGCGTGTATGTACAAAAAACAATTTTCCATCTTTACCTAAGTCAGATCTTTGAATATGTCATCTTTCTATAACACTAAAACCTGAAATACGTAACTAGGTACAACAGCAATGGTAGAATGCTTTTTAGAACAGGTATGCGAAAAATAAAAAGCGTAACACAATACGGAAAATAAATATGTGGCTTTGATGTTAGAATAAATGGGAATTGCCACTCAAAAAAATAAGGACTTTTGCTTTTGCGGGCGACAGTTAATTCCTTCTGTCGCTAATAATTGCCCTGCTTTGGAAAATATCCTTTCTGAAGGAACCGAGGTAGCTGGCGCACACATGTAATAAGAGGTAATAAGTTCCTCCCCTTCGCGAATGCGACATGCTCGTTCGGTTGTACCAGAGATCTCCGGAGGAGCGCTTCAATTAGTGCTGGTAGCGGCGCGACTATATCCGGCGGAGGAATCGGAGCATGCGATTGAAGCGCTCCTCCGGAGATCGAGCATGTCGCATTCGCGAAGGGGAGGCGAAGGTATACGAAACGGAATTGTGAGAAGACAGCAGTCGTAATGCGTGGAATATGACAGTTGAACAATTGCTAGACCACATTTGTTGTTGTTGTTGGTTGTTGTAATTATTGTGGTGTACAAAGGGTTTTTCGACATACAGTACTTATAATAAGGTATACGTCAAAATACTTTGTCTGGTAATAACATGTCAAGCGTGCCACCAAAGAAAAAACATTCTGATGCGTGGAAGTATTTTGAACTGGTTGAAAATAATGACAAAGTGGCGCGGTGCAAACTTTGCGACAAAGGGGGAGGAATACGCAAAGGGGGAGGAACTTCAAATTTGCTCGATCATTTAAAAAGAAACCACCCACGCGATCTCAAATGCAGCGAAATAAATTCTAACGAAACTGAAAAAGAGCAACCAATTTATAGCCAAAACAGTACAGAAAAGGTGCAATTAGACAGATGTCTAATAAAATTTATAACCAAAGATTTGCAGCCAATCAGTGTGGTTGAAGATGCTGGCTTTCGAGGGTTTGTCAACGCTCTGAACCCAAGATACGTGTTACCATGCCGGAGCACGGTGTCTAATGTGAGTAATTTTATTATTTTTTTTAATGTATTTTCCTACAGGTAACGTTAGGTAGTTTAAAATTAATTTCATGGTCTACATTTCTATTTTTTATTCTCTTCCAGGTACTTCTAGATGACCTTTACCAATGTGTTCGCGCAAAGCTGAAAACTGCCCTGACGCCCGTAAAACATGCTGCTCTGACGACGGATTGATGGACATCAAACAAACAAGATAATTATATAGCAGTAACCGCGCATTATGTATCTGGCGACCGATTGCAATCATCTTGTCTCGATATATCTCCACTTGGAGGAAGTCATATGGCTGAAAATATAGCTTCACATATATCAGGGGTTGTAGATATGTGGAATTTGAGCGGAAAATTTCTGCCATTGTAACAGACAACGCAGCTAATATGTCTGCGGCTGTAAAGAAATTAAATCTCCGGCACCTTGGATGTGTGGCGCATACGCTGAACCTAACTATTAATGACGGGCTTACCAGAACGGAAGAGATCAATGCACTTGTCTCTCACTGCTCATCTATTGTAACATTCTTTAAACATAGTAATATAGCAAACGAGAAACTAAAAGATAAATTAATTGAAGCAAACAAGGCGCCACTGCGTCTTGTGCAGCATGTTCCCACCAGGTGGAACAGTAAATTGAAGATGATACGCCGCTTGCTGGAAGTTAAGAATGAGTTGATAATCGTTCTATCTGACATGTCCACTACACCAAGAGCGCTGACGGGCGAAGAGTGGCTTATATTGGAAGAAGCTGTTGAGATTATGGCGCCATTTGATAGTATG
>AYEL01064451.1:0-16123 GCA_000484575.1 Olivierus martensii
TATAGATATATAATTATTAAAGATTTTACTATTTTGAAAATTAAATATAATAAATTAAAAAAATTTTTTTCCTCTCTATATTAGGAATATTTAGTTGGAAATAATGTTCAAGCTAATGATGAAACTTATTATTTTTGGGCAATGAAATTTTTCATGGAATTTAATCGTTTGTCCAACTTTGAAATAAGTTTAATAACAGAAACAATGTCAATCCAGTCATTTCATTATTTACAAACACAAATAGAATATTATTATGAAATGATGGTAAATAATAAAAAAATGATTACTCAATGGTCAAAAAGGTAATTTTCTTTTCTAGTAAAAATTATGTGTTAATGATTAATCTCTTTCAGTTTTATTAATAATCCATTGCAGGCTCTTCTCTAATATTTATTCAGTATTTATTTGGCTTCATATTTTAATAAACATTTTTCCTGTGTTTTTATTCATGTTTCTTTACCTGCTGAACTAGAGAAAGAATTGATAAAATATATTGAAGATTTGTTTAGAAGTATCATTTGATACCAATATCTGATTAATCAATTATTTAATTATTAATTGACACACTAAAATTTTTTTAATAAATTTATATCAATTGTTGAGCATATTTTTTTTGGAGGATTTACATATTTATATTCACACTTATATTATCTTCCAAGTTTCTAAAACATAATTTGTAATTTAGTTTCTTGCTTACAATTCTATTTCATACCTATGTAAATAATTCCAGTTCTAAAAACTTTTTAGAACTTTTCTTTTAATTTAAAAGTAAAATTAAATTTGGTTTGACATTAATAATTGTATTTTATTTAATGTCCTAACCATCATTTTGTCAGAGATACTGATATCAAGATATTTCAGAATAACATGAAAATGAAAAAAAAAAAATTAAAATTTCAATTTCTTTCCAATTTATTTTCAAATTCATATAAAAACAGTTTGATATCAGAAATTTTAGATATGAATATAGATTGAAATCTGTATTCTTATCTGCACAAAATGATTGCATAAATACTTACTAAAAGAAATTTGAAAAAAAAAAATAAAATTTAAAAACATTAATTTAGGTCAATTTTATTTCACTATATCCAAAATTTTAAATTGATATATTTGTTAAGTAGAGAAGAATTATCAAAAATTATTTAGATCAGGAGGTAAACTAATGTATTGCTATTAGTCTTTAATCCAACAAAAACAATTTTTATTTTCTATATCAAGGCCTTATAGTTATGAATTTTGATTATTTCCTTCAGCATTTCCCAAACTTTTTCTATGACGGAACACTTCACAAATCCTGAAATTTAGAACACTTTGATTATTTTATAGTATAGGTAAATATTAATCAATAAATAAATTAGGCAAAACAAATATTTATCAAATTGTAATTATGTAAAATAAACTAGTGATTCCAGTTTCAACTTAGCACAGTATTTTAATTAAATTATATGAGATTTGTATTAGTTTTCATAATTTTTTATGGAACACTTATTGATCTTCTGCGGAACATAGTTTGGGAAATGCTGATTTACTTTGTTCTGATTGATTTCTATTTATATCACCAGTCTATATAGAGTCTTATTTAATTATATTATTCAAAAATAAGTATTTGTGTAATTTCTAGTTTTTAATTCATTTTTATATTCAAAATACTTAAATTCTAATTATCACTATTTCTGAAATATTAAAACAAATGCATATAAATAATAATAAAATTAAAGATAATCAAATTCTCAGAAATAATTCTCAAGAAAGATATGGGAATAAAGGCGAAGTTGTTATTTTGGATTTATATATCATGACAATAACAGCCATAATTATCTATACTACCATCATATAGTATCATAGGTTACTCTAAAAGCTTGTTGAATTAAATTTGGAAAAATTCAAAAAATAACATGTTTTGGCATATTAGAAATGTTTATCAACATGAAATTTGTAAGCACCAAATGTTAGAAATTCATTAAGAATTTCAACAACAAATTCTTGGGATAAAAGAAATTACAATGCATTTAAATTCACTTAATAATAATTAATTTAATCACCATTTGACTAAAAATCATTAATATTAATCTGATCTAATCAAAAATATCTATGTAAAAAAAAACTCAGCAGATAAACTTTAGTATATTACTAAAAAAATAGGATATTTATTTTAATTTAGAAGTAACTATTTGGTTGACGTTATTGCTTTATTTTCTTTAACCATAATTTTTCTTTAATTCAGATAACTACTACTAAATTCTAACAAATAGCCTAATTTATTACATTGTATTTGGCATATTTCTTTACATATAAGATGATTTTGATTGTATATCATTCATTTTTTATATGAATTGTTTCTTCAAGAAATGCATATTCTGACAACAATATGTTATGAACATTTTAATTTGAAATTTTTAGGAAACATTTAATAACATAAAATTTTGTCAAAATCTCAATATAGTTATATTAACAGAGTATTATATTTGCTGTTAGAAAAAATTACAATATTTAATTATTGAAATGTTTTCAGTTATATTTAAAAATCATCATCATCATCAGCTACATAATATATATCTAATCAACTTGCCAAATTTAACCCTTGAGATACACATCAGAATTTTAAATCAAAATAAATTTTAGATCTATCGGTGAAGTCCGATGTTGGTTCCAAATTAATATAACTGCCTGAAGAATCAATCTGCTTGTTGGCCCATGATGTTGGGACGTTAGCCCAAAGGTCCCCAGTTCGATCCCGGGCCGAGGTGGATTTTTTCTTCAGATAATTTAGTATTAGCCCATCCCGGTTCGATCCCGGGCTGAGGCAGATTTTTTCTTCTTCAGGTAAGTTAATTCAATCCCGGGCCGAGGCGGATTTTTTTTCAGACAAATTAGTTAAAAGGTGGTCTAGCGGTATGACGTTGGGACGTTAGCCCAAAGGTCCCCGGTGGGCTGAGGCAGATTTTTTCTTCAGATAAATTAGTTAAAAATTCTAGTTTGAGCCGAGGCAGATTTTTTCTTCAGATAAATTAATTAAAAATTCGAGTTTGTATGACGTTGGGACGTTAGCCCAAAGGTCCCCGGTTCGATCCCGGGCATGATGTTGGGACGTTAGCCCAAAGGTCCCCAGTTCGATCCCGGGCCGAGGTGGATTTTTTCTTCAGATAATTTAGTTGTTTAGCCCAAAGGTCCCCGGTTCGATCCCGGGCCGAGGCAGATTTTTTTCCCGGTTCGATCCCGGGCTGAGGCAGATTTTTTCTTCTTCAGGTAAGTTATTAGTCAAAATTCCAATGTGTATCTCAAGGGTTAAATTTAGCAAGTTGATTAGATTTATTTGGATTATAATTCCCTTGAAGTTTGAATTGGAAGCTTATTTTTTAATCCAGTGTTAATTTTATTTTAATAGACATTTATACTAGTTAGAACTTGGAACAGTTATTTATAAATTATATTTAAAGTAATTTTGGCATAACTAAATGTTTCCAAGGAGAAAGATTTTATCATCATTCAAATTACAATAGCAATAAAATAAATCATGTAAAATTTTATAAGGACATGCATTTCTCTTTTCAGTGTACTAAAATTACTGTTATCTCAGTTGATTTTGTAAATTGTAACAACCTATATATACCCAAATTTTGGATAGTCTCTCTTAAAAATTGTAAAAAAGTATGGGCCTATCTAGAATCTACAACCAAAGTCCTATAAAATTAATATAAAGTAGTCAGAAGACTCACTTGCAATAATAAAATACATTTACAATATTAAAGTTAACTATGCAGGAGTCGGAGTCAGACATTACAAATTTTAGGGATTCAGAGTCGGATATTTTTTAAAAGGTGGATTCGGAGTCGGATCATTTACTATCCGACTCTGCAACCCTGGTTTACTCAAAATTGTCGGCAAAGAGCAGGGAGTATTGTGGTCGAGATGGCAGTGCTCTTAATCTAGGTTTCCTTGGTGACATCTGCATCTTTTTTCTTATAAAAGGTAATCATTTTGACTGGATTTTGCTTCTCACGGAATTGCCAAATGTGATACCATTCGAGAGATCTCGTCAAACTGGTAAAAAATTATAACAGAACTATGGGTATCTGTGAGTACAATCACAGATTAGATATTCCAAAAAACTTACCTCGGAATGTGGTAAAGCAAACTTCGACAAAGGAAGCATCGCTGTCATGCTGAACCACGCGTTGAACAAGAAATAAAAAGTCACGTGACCATTATCGTAATGACGATACTACCATAAACGGCTACGGTTTTGTTTTATATGCCAAAAATGAACCGAGAATTATGGTTTGAAAATTCAGATTGTGGAATTTTATATATATATGTATTACATAATATTTGTTTATCAGTTATGATTTTATGCTGAAATTTTATTATTTAAGAAGGAAATTATAAAATTGTTTCATAGAAATTAATAAAATTATAAAAAAAATACTTATGTAATTTATTGATTTATAATAATAAAATATTTTACTATTGTGTGATGAGCATTTATTTGTTTAATATTTAAGAATTAGTAACAAACATTGTATTAATACCTGTTATCGTAATGACCATACTACCATAAACGGTTACGGTTTTGTTTTATACGCCAAAAATGAACCGAGAATTAGTTTGAAAATTCAGATTGTGGAATTTTATATATATATGTATTGCATAATATTTGTTTATCAGTTATGATTTTATGCTGAAATTTTATTATTTAAGAAGGAAATTATAAAATTGTTTCATAGAAATTAATAAAATTATAAAAAAAATACTTATGTAATTTATTGATTTATAATAATAAAATATTTTACTATTGTGTGATGAGCATTTATTTGTTTAATATTTAAGAATTAGTAACAAACATTGTATTAATACCTGTTATCAAATTATTTAAATCATATGAAAAATAATTGAGAAACTAAAAATTATTTGATGGATTTCTTTTATATCACATTTATATAATCAAAAACACTAAATGATAAATTTTTAACTAAAAATAACTCATGTTTCTAGAATATTTATATAAGTAACACAAAGAAATTAAATTATCTAATATTTAATTAGCGTCGGCCGGATTGGCCGCGTGGAAACGCTTCGGCTTTCCACTCTGGAGGACCCGGGTTCGAGTCTCGGGTCCCACCCCTTGAAAATATTTATCATCGGATCCGGGCCCGGCCCGTCGATCCCCGTACTCCACAATCCGGCTGACTCTTTCCCAGGGGTAGGCAGCCTGTGGAAGGGCTTGTTTCGCCCCGCCACATAGTATTCTACCAGAATGGAGTGTGGTGTCATCCGTTGACCAAACAAAAATTGGTTTTGGAACGTAACTCTTTTTGTATTGGCTCCGGGTCTCCCTAACCTAATCTAGATCTTAAATAACAAACACATGTAATGCACTGCAATTATCATATATATAGATATTTAATTAGTTTGATTAAAAAGTTATAGTGGTATTTTATCTATTCTAAAATATTGAGTTAGTCCCATATATAGAATTTTTTGGAGAATCTAAATTTTTCTCTAACTCAATACATTTATAGTCATTAAAATAAATTTTTTATAAATGCAATTTTATTTATAAAATATACCGAATTTATAAGGTATAATCCTTTCCTTTCGGCATAAATTTCCTAGTATGAAAAGAAAATTTATAATTTATATGAGAAGCAAATTATGAGAAAAAAATTTGCTGTCTTGATTTTTATTTAAGGATATGGTTGGCAATGATCTAAAGAATTTTAGATTTTCGCCTTTTAAAATCTCCACACACAGCAAGTTTTGAAATATTGTATAAAAAATTGTTATTAACTGGTTTACCATGTTTCCCGATTCGTTTGATGATAACTGACCATTAGTATCCATCAGCGAACGGATGAATTATATAGGTTTATTTTTTTGTTAACAGATGACGCCACTTTCCATTCAGGAAGAATACTAAGTGACGGGGCGAAACAAGCCCTTCCACAGGCTGCCCACCCCTGCGGAGGGGTCAGCCGGATTGTGGAGGACGGGGATCGACGGGCCGGGCCCGGACCCGATGATAAATATTTTCAAGGGGTGGGACCCGAGACTCGAACCCGGGTCCTCCAGAGTGGAAAGCCGAAGCGTTTCCACGCGGCCAATCCGGCCGACATTTAGGTTTATTATTAACTACTGACCAAAAGCAATGTAAAAATTTAAAAATATATACTCATGTACAAAATTTTAAAACGATGGAGATTTTGGTTCTTATAAATCCATCGGATAAAAAAGGTATGCGCACAATTTTTGACCAACGAATATTATATCCATCGATTTTAAATGAAGGAATGTATGCTAATCATGTGACTATTTTATTTCCCCTCTATTTCTTGCCTTGCTTTTTATGTATTCACCCATGGCCCTTTATATACTTGCGGTTTTCTATCGTTTTCTCAAATCCATCGATGCATATATATTGGATAGATAGCTCTAATGGTATGTCTCCAGAAAAAATCGAAGCCAATCGCAGCCATATTGCAGTTGGGTTGTTTGCTGGATACATTTCTTGTTATCTGTAGTGCGTTAATTCTCTTTTATGTGTAATGGGTGTATATTGTGTAACGTATGGATGTAAGAGTAAGCAAAGTCTAGGCAGTTGGGTTGTTTGCTGGATATATTTCTTGTTATCTGTAGTGCGTTAATTCTGTTTTATGTGTAATGGGTGTATATTGTGTAACGTATGGATGTAAGAGTAAGCAAAGTCTAGTTGACAGAAGTTACAGCTTTCATAAGTAAGGAAATATTATATTTTAATAATTTCAATTTGGTTTGATAAAGTCCGACGACAGTCAGCCGGATCGGTCGTGTGGAAACGCTTCGGCTTTCCAATCTGGAGGACACGGGTGCGTCTCGGGTCCCACCCCCTTTTTTGCATTTTTACGCCCCTTTCCAATCAGGGAGATTACTAAGGGGCGGGGCCAGTTCCAACCATGGGATGCATCCACATCCGTAGAGGGGGCTGGATGATGAAGGACAGAGATCATCGGCCGGACCTAGCATCCCGAAAACTTTTCAGGAGATCTCGCACCCGGGACACGAATCCGAATCCTCCTGCTTGGCATGCCAATGCGTTACCACTCGGCCATCCGGCCGCCGGGTCTACCCCTTGAAAATATTATCATGGGTCCAGGCTCGCCGTCGATCTCCGTCCTCCACAATCCAGGGATAGCGTGAAGGACAGAGATCATCGGGCCGGACCTAGCATCCCGAAAACTTTTCAGGAGATCCCGCACCCGGGACACGAATCCGAATCCTCCTGCTTGGCACGCCAATGCGTTACCACTCGGCCATCCGGCCGCCGGGTCTACCCCTTGGAAATATTATCATGGGTCCAGGCTCGCCGTCGATCTCCGTCCTCCACAATCCAGGGATAGGCTCCCTCCACAGGGATAGGCAGTCTGTGGAAGGGCTTGTTTCCCCCACCACATAATATTCTTAGAGAATGGAATTTGGCGTCATCTGTTGAAAAAAAACCTAGTCTAACCAAACAAAATTATTTCATTTGAAATCAGCAGATGGATCAGATTATTAAACATAAATTTAAATTTGGTAATGTAAATTCTATGAAGCAGTACACGAATGGGCTGAAGAAACCATGTTGATCGGATGATTGCATAGAAGATTAATAAAGTTCCACATGGAGAAATCGAATTCGATTCCTGGTCTACACTTCGTTTTTGCAAAGATATGTAATCCCGATTGTCGAACTGCATCTAGTCCATCTGACGGCTATTTTACCATTGGTATGACAGTCGTAGTGTGACAACCGTGGTATATTCAATTGCCCATCACGAGGGTGAGAGATGGAAAATACCGTAAAACCTGTGTTTCCCAAACTATGTTCCTCGGAAATTCAATAAGTGTTCCGTAAAATATGAAAATTAATATAAACCATGTATGATTTTAAATGTTGTGAGAAGTTAAAACTGGAGTCGCTAGTTTATTATTTTCATATATTTTATTTTACATAATTTAAGGTGACTAACTATTTTTGGCACAAAAGGAGTACGCCGGTCGCCCGAGATTGCCCCTCAAAACTGCCCAAATATTTTTTTTGTCAACAGATGACGCCACACTCTATTCTAGTAAAATACTATGTGGCGGGGCGAAACAAGGCCTTCCACAGGCTGCCCACCCCTGGGAAAGGATCAGCCGGATTGTGGAGGACGGAGATCGACGGGCCGGGCCCGGACCCCATGATAAATACTTTATTCCTATTCCCTTGGACAGTTAGCCACTGTCTTTCAGGCAGAAATTTTTGCTATTTCTGCATGTGTTAGAATTACTCTTGATAGGGATTATGCTGGTAAGCATATTTTTATCCTATCTGATAGTCAGGCTGCTCTTAAAGCACTTGATTTATTTTTATCCTATCTGACAGTCAGGCTGCTCTTAAAGCACTTGATAAATTCCCATATTTTTTCCTATCTGACAGTCAGGCTGCTCTTAAAGCACTTGATAATTCTTATCCTATCTGACAGTCAGGCTGCTCTTAAAGCACTTATGTTCTCGATTTGTTTCAAAGCTTGTTTGGGAATGTCACCTTCTCACTGGGGAACAGGCCACCAAGAACAGGGTGCAGCTTGTTTGGGTGCCAGGGCACAAAGGGATTGGGGGCAATGAGGTTGCTGATAGGCTTGCCAAGGGAGGGGGCTTCTCGCCCCTTTTTTGGACCTGAGCCTGCCCTGGATATTAGATCTGATGCTTTTGGGCAGGTCGTCAAGGACTGGTTGGCGGCCCAGCATCTCGTTTCTTGGAGGTCTATTTCTGGTCTTAGGCAGGCGAAGGCTCTCATTTTGGGTTGCTCTGCTCAGAGAAGTTAAGGAGTCGCTTTCACTGAACAAACATGAAGTTAGGATTGTTACAGGGCTTCTTACAGTCATCTTAGAAGACATCTTCACTTGATTGGGCTTGCTGATAGCCCCACTGTCATCTAGAAGACATCTTCACTTGATTGGGCTTGCTGATAGCCCTTTGTGTAGAGAAAATGTTAATATAATATGGGAGGAGTATACATGTGTAGATGATGTCAGTATGAGGAGGAAACTCCTCTTCACATTTTAGATGTGTAGAAGATGTCAGTATGAGGAGGAAACTCCTTTTCACATTTTGTGTGAATGTGTGGCCCTTTGTGAATGTGTGGCCCTTCGATGTGATCTCTTGGGGATGTATTTTCTTGTTCTGGGGGATATTGCTTCTGTCCCTTTGAGGAAAATACTGTCGTTTGTTTTAAAGACGGGACTTCTTCGGGGATGATTTGATCGGGGGTGCACAATAGACCATTGTTGGTCGCGATGCTTGGGCGGGGCAGGCTCCTCCCTTTTCTTCTACTATTACTACTACTACTACTACTACTACTACCCCGAATAAAGAATTTTTAGTAACCAATTGTGTAAAATGCTTGAATGTTACATTATTTTCAATGATTTAGGATAAATGCAGGAATACATTAATTAATTCAAACTCTGCTTCTAAAATGAGAAATATTAAATACAAGCACCATAAGCAGTAAAACAATTTATTTTAAACAGAAGAAACATTTTTGATCCATTATGGATTATAAGGAGGAATTATAAGAACAGGTTTTGAACACAAACATGCGTATCTACAAGAATCACTTGTTATAGCAGAAAGATAAATGCATGCAAATGTCATAAATGAGCAACCTAGTATGTCATTCTCCAATGCGTAGAGTTAAGGAATTATCCATAAGTTATGAACTTTTGAAGTTGAGATTATTATTATTTTGTTAATATGTCCACATTTATTTATAATATGTATCTCTTAATAATAGTTTTTTTTAAATTTGATACTCTGTTAAATTTTTAAAACTTTTTTTGTATATGGTGATGTAATAACTCGAATGATGAATTTTTCAAATTTAAAATATGTTCCTTTAGAATAGGGGTGGGCAATTCCTGGCCCACAGGGTACTTGCGGCCCTCGAGCAAGATTTGTCTGACCAGTCACTAAATTTCTCTGTTGTATATTAATACGGCCTGCCACGTTGCGCCGATACGGCGGCTACCTAGACAGGACGGTGCCAGTAAATTCTGGATTATTCGAAACTAGCTGAAACCCACAAATTTTTGCGGTTATAAACATTTTAGATATTTTAATAAAAGTTTGCTATAATTAATCCTCTTTTATACGGAATTTCATGTTTGAGTTTTTCCAAAAACTTTTACACAATTAAAACTTTTTATCCTAGAAAAGACAACATATAATTGGCCGTGAGTCAGCATGCCACGTAGGAGGACTCGTGTTTGGTAATTCCTGAAAAGTTTTTTCAGGGTGCTGGACCCATCCTAGCGATCCCTGTCTTCACCATCCGGCCCCCCTCCAGTTTGTGGTTGGAACTGGTTCCCACCCCTTAGTAACCTCCCTGATTGGAAAGGGGTATAAAATATGTAAAAAAACAAAATTGGCCATGAGTAAAAACTGGATGAGGAATGTAATCCTCAATCTATTAAATGACTGTCTATTTTTGTTGTCCATTTTTGTTTTTACTGTAGGGTAATTCTGTGGTAGAAGCATTTGCAAAGCATTACATTTTTACATTGCATGCTGTACACTCTCCAATAAAGAGCCTCAAGAATAACGTTGCCAGATCTGATTTACTGAAAGTAGCAAACTGAAGGACTATGAGACAGGAAGAAATTTAAAAAGCGATTATATGACCTCCAGAGTGGAAAGTCGAAGCGTTTCTACGCGGCCAATCCGGCCGACGCTGCCCAAATATTTCTGACAAGTGAGTCAAGGGCCGAATGACCTTTTTTTTAGGTCTGGTATTTTGTGTGACGTGAAATGGTGAAATGAAGACAACCAATAATTGGTCGTCTTCATTTTTCATTGGATATGGTGATTAGGTTTCTGAAAAAAAAAGTCTTCTTCAATCGACTATATTTATTTTTAAAAGAATATGAAAATGAATAGTATGTCTTCATTTTTCATTGGATATGGTGATTAGGTTTCTGAAAAAAAAGTCTTCTTCAATCGACTATATTTATTTTTAAAAGAATATGAATAGTAATTCTAATATTTTAAATTTATATGACTTTTATTGAAATCAATATTTTTATGTTGTATGAATTTTTTTTTGATAATTCTGAATTTTCTTTCAATAGAGCACACACGTCAGAACAACTTGAATCCCCCATGTTGAATTTAATCGTTCAAACTGCAGCTAGCGTCTTTACAGATAGTTGCGGTTTTTCACTGCTCCAGTAATCACTACCAAGCGAAAATACTTTCTCTAAAGCTGCATTAGTGCCGGGGCAACATAGTGGACATTCAATCAATAATTTTAAGTTAATGTATAATAATCGTTATAGTTTTTATGTTTTTAAGCTCTACAAAATTCTAAAAATTAAAACTAATCAAATTTTGTTGCTATAGCAACTATAGCAACAAAAGAAATTTATTCCACTTCGAAATTTTTGATAATTTAAATTGATAACAGATGGAAATTTTTACTTTTAAACTAGAAACTAGGTGAAACTAGACAGAGTTTTAGAATGCTTGACTGCTTATATGGACACTTGTTAATACGTATAAAATTTATGATAAATATTTATAATAAAAATTCAAACACAGTATTAAAAACAATATATAGTAAGATTCTGCTTAACGCTGCTCTGTTTAACGCTATTTCGATATAACGCGGTTTTTTCGAATTCTATATTTTTTATTGATTACGTGGTTTTTCAAAACCTTATTCTTACATAAATCCGAAATCGCAGGAATTTTTTGCTTTGATATAGTCCGTTTCACGAGTCATGGCCGGGCTATGCGCAGTAAGGGAATGGGGCTCTGGAGTTAATGCAATGGAGTACAAAAAGAGTACGGTTTCTAGAAAATGATTACAAAACTCCATAAAGGAGTACGTTATAAGAGTACAAAATAATGCAATGGGGTACAAAAAGAGTACGGTTTCTAGAAAATGATTACAAAACTCCATAAAGGAGTACGTTTGTTCACCTTAATAATTGCAATTTGATGATAAATGTTTTTTTGTTTTGTTTTCTTAACTCTTGTATAGTCCGTTTCACGAGTCATGGCCGGGCTATGCGCAGTAAGGGAATGGGGCTCTGGAGTTTTTAAACAGGTTTCCGCTGTCGACTTCAGGTACATTTTCAGCTCGTACAGTACAGTACTTTAATTTTACCTGTATATTTCTAAAATAATGCGTTTCTGAATGGCTACAAAGTTTTAAAGATGATTTTAACTCTTTTCTTTTACAAAAATGAATAATTACATAGCTTGCCCAGACACCCCACTGACGTCATTGTAGATACTCTATCCCCGTAGTCATTACATAGACTCGTCTTTGCTACTGCGCATGTAATTACCCCGGCCATGACTCGTGAAACGGACTATACTTACTTGCCTAATTTATTTATTAATAATACCTACCTATACTATAAAATAATCAAGGTGTTCCGTAAAAGTTTCAGTATTTGTAAAGTGTTTTGTTATAAAAAAAATTTGGGAAACGCTGACGTAAAGCTTAGAAAGAAACTATTCAATAGAAAGCAAATATCGCCAGTTACTACTTGTCAATTGATCGATTGTAATACTTTACAGCTTCTAAAAGCACAGCTTTTCTGTAAATACTACAAAAACTTTTATGAATTGAGATATTTCAGAAAAGTTTAAATATTTTCATTAACTTTTCTATCTACAGTGAGTCCTGTAAGTGTAGAAACACAGGGAACCATGAAGTTTCTTTTTCGTTGCAGATAACCATGGGTTTGAGCAGCAGCGTAGTGAGCATAACTGGCGCCCGGGACACGATACCTTTTTAGCGGCCCCGAAATACATATATAGAACATACAGAATATATTATATTAGTATATCATGCCCCAGGCGCCTCTCTACGAGTGGCGCCCGGGCATGATAGACCCCCTTGCCCACCCCTCACTACGCCACTGGGTTTGAGCAAGGAGGAACGTATCCAGGCCATTTTGCTGTGTGGTGGAAGAAGTCTGCGAGAAATGGCTGCTGAATTCAACAAACTACATCCCCAATGTACACCCACCAGATTCTCATGTGTTATAAATTGATGGGAAAATTTAAGGAAACAGATTCCGTCAACGATAAGCCACGAAGTGATCTCTCATGGAGGTCCACGGACGAAGAAACATGTCTCCATTTTTGGCTGGTTCACAATAAGAAATCTCTGCGGCCAGTGCCGGATTTAAGCCGATTGCACCCAATCGGGCCCCGCACTTGAGGGGGCCCCGTGTTTTCAGGCAGAACTCTAGAATTTGCAGAATTGCTAGCCGTTAGGTTTAGCTTATAATTAGAATTATTACTAGTCGTTCTAAACTGTGACTTTTTCACATTTGGGCAGGTTATTAGGGACTGTTTGGCAGCATAGCACCTCACCCACTAGAGGTCTACTCCTGGATTAAGGCAAACAAAAGCTTTTATTTTAGATCCTTCTTTATAGAGAACTAGAGAATTGCTTGCATTGCATAAAAATAAAGCTAAGATTATCACAGGACTCCTTTATAGCACACATTCATCTTAGAAGGCATCTTCATCTAATTGGGATTGCTGATAATCCCAATTGTAGAAGATATGAAGGAGGAGATGAAATGCCTCTTAACATTTTATATGAAAATTTACCCCTTTCAGGGCTAAAGTATGATCATCTTGGATTTACCAGAAGACCTTTTTACAGTCCAATTATAGAAATTACTGTCTTTTGTGATTAAGAGATGATTTCTTATGGGCTGATCCTATTGGAGATGGACAATAGATTATGGTGATCATAGTGCTAAGGGTGTGTAAAGCCCCTTTTCCTACAATACAAAAGGCCATTAATGCTCTACATACATGAATTTGACAAATCCTTTACCTCAACAGTTTGGAAGATCCTAAAAAAATGTGATCTTAAAGCTTTAAAATGAGAGATATACCATTTTTCATATCCAGCAAATGAAGAATCAAGAGTAGTCCATTATTGAAGCAGTATGCTGGTGATGGCTACAAAAACATTCTTTTCACTGATGAAAAAATCTTCATTGTTGAGGAAAATGACCACATTTATGCTAAGTTGAGAAGAGATTACCAGAGGTTTGGAAAAGATATCAGAATCCAGAATCCAGTTTCAGTGATAGTGTGTTGTGGAATCATTTGGCATGGAAAGACAAAGTTGCACTTGTACCACAAGTACTGAAAATGAATGCAAAGAATTACATGGAAGAAATTCTAAAACTGATTGTAGAGCTATTGAATACTAATCTTTTCAATCATATCAACTGGTTCTTCCAACAAGACTTTATTCTGTCACATAAGGCCAAAGTTACCACAGATCTATTGATGATCTGAAGAAACCCTTTCTCTAGAAATGGGAGAAATTTCCTTTAGAGCATTTGTGTAAAGCAATAGACCAGAAATTATGCAACTGCATCAAAGCTAAAGAGGGGCACTTTTGAGTGAGTGATCAATCTAATATTTTTAATTTATATATGTCTCTTTAATGTCCTAAAGAATAATTAAATTTATTCTTAAATTAAAAATAGCTATGCAATGAAAACTTGTGTGCAAGAATTTATGACCACACTTGGTATATTTAATTCATTCTGAACATTTTAGTTGGATTAAAAAACTAAATTCAACAATGCTTAAATTTAACATATATATGTATATATTGATAAACTAAAATGATTAAATAAAATTAATGTGGTTATTTGAATATAAATATGAACAGGTCATAAAAATGCAAAAAAAATGTTTAATGAATTTGTTTTAACAAGAAATATGCATTCACTTAACTCTGAAACTACAAATATCAGAGATCTGCTTTAAAAAAATATTGCTTTTATTAAAGTGATTGAATTAATTTATGTCAATAATTCATATATAAAAATAAAAAAATGTTATAATTTTATTTTAAACAGGATAATAATACAAATGAACAGTATCATGAACTTGTTGATCCAAAAAAGCTTGCTTACATTATAAGAAAAGAAAATTCTATATTTTTTGAAGTAGATGGCCCATATCTTGCTATGGTTTTGCCAGCTTCAAAAGAAGAAGGAAAGAAACTAAAGAAACGGTAGTTATTAAATTTATAATTATGATAATTGAATAGTCTATGTTTTCAGTAAGTTTATTGAACTCTTCAAATATTTTAAACAAAGTGATAGTTGTTAGGAAGAGAAAAGCATATAATGAATGAGTAAGAAAGAGAATTCATTCTTTATTTCCTGATGTAAAATTGATATATAAAAAAAAAAAAAAGCATTAATCAGGCGGAAAAATTTTTCTTCTCATTAATGCTATTTACATTTTATGTACAAAGATTTAAAACCAAATGACAGTTAAAATGTTAAGACTTTTATTTGCATTGTGTGTGTGTGTGTTTGTGTTTGTGTTTGTGTGGTTGTGTTTGTGTGTGTGTTTGTGTTTGTGTTTGTGTGTTGTGTGTGTGTTTGTTTGTTTGTTTGTTATATAAATTTTATTTTGTATATAACTTGCTGTTATAAATATCTAAATTTAAAACTCAATTCAACATAATTTTCTGTTTTAATAGTTCAGCTAGTTTGTAAACTTTTATTTTATTGATTTTAATTTTAATTCATTTTATAACAACAATTATTATAGATAAAAATATTGAGAAAATTTAGCACAGTTGTTGATGTCATATCAAGAAATAAATTTTTATTTTTAGATATGCAGTATTTAATTTTGATGGCTCTTTAGCTGAACTTAAAGGGTTTGAAGTTAAGAGACGAGGAGAATTACAGCTAATCAAAATATTTCAATCTTCAGTTTTTGAAGCTTTTTTGAAGGGGAAGACTTTAGAAGAATGTTATGCTGCTGTTGCCAAAATTGCAGATTATTGGCTTGATGTCCTTTATACTCAGGTAATGGAAAAAATAAAATTATTAAAATTGTGTTGAATACATATCAAATATTTTTGAGAGATTTATAAATACAGTAAAACCTCGATTTTACGGACTATAGGGGGCAAGACTAGTCCGTAAAATCGAAGTAACATTTTTTTATAAACATTAATTAGCATTTTCAACATACCTGTACTAATTAATGTGACTTATGCCTAAAAACTGTATTATTTTACATAGAGTATTTTAAATTAAATTAAATTACC
>AYEL01064452.1:0-17625 GCA_000484575.1 Olivierus martensii
TAAAAACTGTATTATTTTACATAGAGTATTTTAAATTAAATTAAATTATCTACATACATGTACAGCATATTAAATTTAGGTAAGTTGTTAAAATAAAAATGACGCATTATGCAATAAATGAGTGCATTATTTTACATGCAATACAATAATACTGAACAGTACTTAGTCACTTTCAACTTCAAGTACAGTACTGTAGACAGTTTATGCAAATATTGTATTAATATTATTTATTTTATTTTTTGGAATGGTGTCCGTAAAATCCGAAGTTCATAAAATCGAGGTCTGTAAAATCGAGGCTTTACTGTAGTTAGATCTGGCTCAATAGTAACTATTAATCTAAATTTGAACAATGCAGGTGTCCTGAAATTACAAAAAATGAGCCAACATATATCATTTGCACCATTCACAAATTTTTAAGCTAGTATTGTTTATAGTGTCATGAATGTACTTTGTCAAGATGATTCACAAAATGATACACTTATTACATAATCAGTATAGTCTCTGAATGTTTTATTCCTTTTTGAGATAAGCCATAATTAGCTAAGGCATAAAAACTAAACATTTAAAATCTTCCTTATTTGTTATAAAACCAAATATAATTAAGATCTTACTAGATGAATAAACATTTGTTATTTTATAGTTTTTATCAGTTGTTTTGTATGTAATTTTTCACTTATTTCTGTAAATTTCAAGATGATGAATATTTTATGTTGATATTCAAATCAAATTTGAATATGAAACTTTATTTGAACACTTTCTTCACTTCTTTAATTTTTAGTATAAGTAATGCACAAATTATTGCTATTTCTTAATACTCTATTATCCAATAAATATGTAATTATTTTAAAATCAATAATTTTCAGGATCATGTATAGTTAATAATTAAATCTATTTAATTTTTAAGCTAAATATATAAATATAAATTTGTTCTCTTTTAAATGGAAATCAGTTATAATGAATGAAGATTCATTAATGTAAATAAAATTTCTAAAACTTACTAAGGCACAAGACATGCCAGATGATGAACTCTTTGAACTTATATCTGAAAATCGTAGCATGTCACGCAAGTTAGAAGATTATGGACAACAAAAATCAACTTCTATTAGTACTGCTAAGAGACTTGCAGAGGTAATACATTTTTTTATTTAGTTTAATAAAATTACTTTTTATTAATTAGTCAGCTGTTTATATGAGCTGAGCTCTCCTATACTATATTATGCTGTGACTAGCAGAGGAATGGTTTTGTTGATTATATACTTATTATAATGTTTTAACTGTACTTTTTAAGATTAGTTTGTATTTTTAATTTATTAAAATAAATTATAAAAATGCATCTTTGTCATATACTATTATTACAATTAATGCCAACAATAGAGAAGATTGTTTTTTTTTTTAATAAATTTTATTGCAGTATATCATACTATTATGTTTGATTATCAAAAATGACTTGTTAAATAGAAATACCAATTTACTAGTAGAATTGATATTGATATAAATTAGTTTGATGCTTTTGAGCAATTGACAATAAGTAATTATTTCAAATAATTTATAATAAATAATTTTTCTTTACTTTAATTTTTAATTGATGATATAATTTTCTCAGTATATATCTATCTACTGAGAAATATGCAATTGTAGATATTAAATTTTTAACTTTTAACATAATTATTCTATCTAATATATGAACTTGTTCATAATGATCATATGATAGAAAGATTTATGCCATTTTCTAAGATGTGTCAAAACTAATTCTTATTTCATATATTTTAAATACTTTAAAATTTCTAAAATTTTATGAAAAATTGTAAGCTTATGTTAAATACTATGTAAATCAAGCATCTCTGTGTCATATATTTTTCTCAGTTTTACAAGTTCCTTAAAAATATAGAACAAAATTAACTTTTTTTAGATGAAAAATTTTTATTTATAGTTTGTTATTGTGGAAATTCATTGTATTATGCTGGAATATTAAATACAGTTTTTTCAGCATTAAATATACAAAATGAAAACATTTTCGAAATTATATGTTTGAAGATACTTAATTCTTCCATTATATAATATTTTTCCATATTTGAATAGTTTCTTGGTGATCAAATGGTTAAGGATGCTGGACTCAGTTGCCGATATGTAATTTCTAAAAAACCAGAAGGAGCTCCAGTCACTGAAAGGTAAGTTAAGATGATAATAATAATAATAAGAAACAATTTTTTTGTAAATTTTAAACATAATTAATTATAAAAATTACTAATTGATAATCTCATTTCTTATAGCATTAAGGTTACTTATTGCTACATTATAAGACAAACATTTTTTGAATTTTCATTCTCCAGAAATATTTTCTTAATCATTGCAATTCAGATGAGATCAATATAACAGATATTGTTGCTTATCGGCCAACATTTATGGCATATCATATTTATTTGTGTAATTTTCCTTTGTCTTATTTTTGATACCACAAAATATAGACAGGAAATTATAATTTTATTGTAAAATTTGAATAAATATATAATATTAACCAAATTTAATAAAAATATATACTAGAAAGTAGGAATTGTAATCAAGTTTCTAAAATAAAAGTTGAATTATAAGATGATAATTTTGTAATTATCATGTTATAAACTGGAAGTTCCATCATCATGGAATATGATTCTAATGCATTAAATACTATTTAGATTTATAATGCATTATAATATTCTTTTGGTGATTTGCTTAAATAACAATATAATCATTTAAATAAATATCAGTTATAATTTTTAAAATTACATTTTATATTATAAAACTCATCAGTATACAAAAACTAGACTAATTGAATTTCCTAATATAAGAAAGACTACCTACAGCAAATATTAGATTATTCTCATAAGTTTAGTCTATAAGAACAAAAAGATAATGAAAAGAATATAGCACAACAAGAGAAAAGTTAAAAAGGATGTTATCAAAAGAATGCATAATAGGATACTGAAAGTAATTGTAATGAATACAAATCATTCAATCATTTCTTATGGTGTGATAAGAGAAGATTAAATTCTGTTCCCTGTTGCAAGTATTCTTACCCACAAACTAGTGCTACAAAAAGCCAAAAGTATCTAGAGGGCATCTAATTGGTAGGTTATGAGGATTTAGTCATTGCCAACCTCATGAGAATTAACCACAATAAGTAATAATTTGAAAATATTATTTATTAATCATAAAGTTACCTTTACATTGTTCTTTGTTACCAATTACAATGGTTACCTGAAGTTTTGTGTACATGTCGACATCAAATCAATTGTTAAACAGAAGAAACAAGATGGAGGATTGAATACAAAAGCAGTATGCCACATTGCCATTGTAGGTTTCATTTTATGATTGTGTAAATCATTTATATACCCAGATTATGTCTTGGATCTAGATTTGTCTTATATAAGCCATCTATTTATCAATTCAGTCATTCACTGGAATTATCCTATCTGGTGCTCATCCATCACTGTAACATTGTCTGACTGTTATCATTATTAGCTATTTCTGCAATCCTCAAAAATTCATTTGTATTTATGGTTATTATTATTTATTTAGTATATAATGATAGTGGAACTATATCTTTTTCAAGTAAACATGTTCTACAGTGTGGCCTAAAAGATTATTCATCCAATTTCTACTCCTCAGCATTTGAAGATTTTGTATTGTTACAGAACTCTTGACCATGGACTAGATGATTAAGCATGCATCTATGGGCTAGAAACTTGACTGTTGTTGTCAACTCCCTGATCAAACATCAAATCAATGGGTGAACTTGGATTTGAATTAATGGCTTGTTGCTCTGTCGCAGGTATTTAATGATGTGTGATCTGTTGTGCAACTGTTCTTGACATGGCACTTATTTGTCATTGTCCTTATCTCATGAACATCCTGCTGATTCCAGATAAGTTTTAGATTGTACATCATTAGTTATCTACCTTATAGGAACTGTCTTCAAACTTTAAATTAATTTAGATAATAATGTACTAATGCTTAAGCTACTGCATATTGATAAATGCTTAACTTTATGCTTACATGTATCCTACTGTAGAAATTTGCAAGAATTTTGAATATCCTGTATAAATAATACAAGACTTTTTTACTGTAAAATTTAAATAAAATTAAATAATAATCTCATACAGTAAGATGATAATTAAAAAAAACTTTAATTAATATTTGCAAGAATTTTGAATATCCTGTATAAATAATACTAGACTTTTTTACTGTAAAATCTAAATAAAATTAAATAATAATCTCATACAGTAAGATGATAATTAAAAAAAACTTTAATTAAAAATTTTTTATTCATACTCCTAGTCTGTTTCAGTTAGCCTATTGACTGCCTTTGCCACGATAAGATGGCAAGATGGTGGAACAGAAAACAATAAAAAGTGATATAAATAAAATTCAATCCTGAATTATACAGTGGAGCTATTGCTGATAAGATGGCAAGATGGTGGAACAGAAAACAATAAAAAACAATAAAAAGTGATATAAATAAAATTCAATCCTGAATTATACAGTGGAGCTAGGCATGGCACTTATTTGTCATTGTCCTTATCTCTTGAACATCCTGCTGATTACAAATAAGTTTTAGATTGTACATCATTAGTTATCTACCTTATAGGAACTGTCTTCAAACTTTACAGTTTCAAGAAAAACACCCGGTATATAAAGTAGTATTATAATATTTACTTTTTAATATACCGGGTTTAACAGTCTATTTTATCATAACAGAAAAATTCTAATGGAATACTAATCCTTAGAATTTTTTTCTAATGGAAAAATTCTAATGAAAATACAGTAATTCTTCCATGAAATTAATCTTCTTGGTCACTTTAGCAGATTAAAATTTCTTAAAACTGTGTGAATGGTCAATATACACATTAGACAGGTGGTCACTATACAGAACAAAAATAGCATTATATCCTATGGGAAACAAATTAGCTTTTGAAATTTGGTCCCTTTAGCCAGGTAGTCACTGTGTCAAGATGGTCATTTTAACAGATTTCACTGTATTTATTTAAAGTATGTTTTAAATGCAAAAAAAAAAAAAAAAAAAGATATAAGTGCCAATACAATCAGTGTTAACTAGGATTGCCAACTCTTTTTGGAATCACTCAGAATCTCTAGCAATTGCAAATATTCTTCCATCATACAGACAAAGACTTATTTCTCCTAGAGTTATCTCATTGGCTACACAAGGAATTATTAATTGTTTACCATTATTTTTTAACAGTAAATAAAAATCATGATTTAAATTGGTTCAATTTTTCTCTGATTACGTCTTTGAGTTCTGATGACTTCATTTTTCTATTCAATTTCCAAAAATATGTAAAATAAATATTTCCTACTAAAAAATATAAAAACAAAATTTTTTTAATCTTCTGAAATTGTGGCTCTGACAATTTGTAATCCTAGCATCATCTAAGAGATACCAACTACTGGGCAACTGCTGATGTCTTCAATTATATGGGTATGCAGGTTCAGGAGAATCATGTGGAATAATATACAACATTTTATTTAAAACAGATGAATTATAATATAAATGCAATTATTCAAAAACGTAAACAACCAAAAAAGCACATAACCGCAGTATAAAAAGTTTTTTTATTTTCAAAAACTAGTTTATTTTTATACTGCGGTTATGTGCTTTTTTGGTTGTTTACGTTTTTGAATAACTGAATATTGTTTATTTTTATACTGTGGTTATGTGCTTTTTTGGTTGTTTACGTTTTTGAATAACTGAATATTGAAGCAGTGGTATGTGTTTGAACTTTTGTTTATAAATGCAATGAATGCCATATGTAAAATTTTAAGGCAGCTTGGCGTATAGAGTTATGATATCTACATATTTTTACTCTCCTGATTGGGTTTTCCATTTATTTCATATGAGATGCTAAATATGTTTCCATGATATTTTTAAGTTTGCAACAGCCAAAAACATTTATATAAATTGGAGATGACTATATATAATAAATTTTTTATGATATTCGACATATAAGTTATGACATTGAAAGTGATTTTTGTGACATATATTTTAATCCTATATCTCTAATCATTCCAAAATAAAGAACATGTTTGGAATATAAGTAATTAGTTTTTCTAAACTGATTCTTAGTAAATAACCATTTACAATACCATAGCTATTGATAAATTTGCACTCCTTTATAATGTTATGTTATCATATATTGTTAACTTTGCTTAACAAAAAGTATTTCATTCCTTGCTTTTTCCTTTTTTAATATAAGAAATTAAATAATAGTTTGACTAAAACCTTAAAAAATTTTTTTCTATTTTCAGATTTAGCTTGTATGTATAAACTTTTTAGTAGAGTAGATGATGGCCTTAAAACAATGGCCGAATGTGTAAGTTCATATCTTAGGGAACAGGGGAAAGCATTAGTTACTGAAGATGAAGGTGGAAAGGGAGATGCATTATCATTTGTACAGGTATTTAAATAAAGAATCTAAATTAGCTTAGAAAAAAATAAATCTATTTTTGTTTTAATTAATTTAGTTTGTTTGTTTCTTCTTTCAGAGTTTATTGGATTTAAAAGATAGATTTGATCATTTTTTATATCATTCATTCAATTCTGATAGATATTTTAAACAGATGATTGCTAGTGACTTTGAATATTTTTTAAATTTGAATCCAAAATCTCCAGAATACTTATCATTATTTATTGATGATAAATTGAAAAAAGGAGTCAAAGGTGTAAGTATTTAAATTTTTTTATATAGTTTTACTGAAAGTGATAATTTAAACATTTATTGATCTACATAACTTACAAAATACAGATTGTTTATATATATATGGGTGCTTCTCTACTTAGGATCATTTTAACTTATGATAATTCAATTGTATGATTGCCCTTATAATATTTCAAACTTGGCTATTTTCATAGCATATTGGCTAGAAATATTTTTTCTGTTTTATTAAAAATTTATAGTTGATGCAGTGGCCATGTGGTAAAGCAATTGTTTACGATCTTGGAGGATCAAGTTCAAATCCAAACAATTTTACCACTTTGAGAATCTAATCTTTCATTATCTGCTATTACTACTAAATTTCTTGCCATTGTCAGTCATTTTTCACTTATGATTTTTTTAGCTTACAATATTATCATCAAAGCATAACCCCATCATAAATAGAGGATCAGCTATACTTTTTTATTTAAAATCCAAAAAAATATATTTAGAATTATAATATATAATAGTAATCAGCATCAATACTATGTTTACACGGGACAGTTAATCACAGTTAACTTAACTGGCATTAAAGTTGATCACAATTATCTTTCTCCGTGATAAAAGTGCTGTTTACATGTGCTGACAATTAAACAGGTTATGCTATACTGCTACTGATTCCGTTTCTGGTAGGATCTTTCGTTAATAACAGATCGTCTGTTGTTATTGATACTGATTCATTATGTCATTATTAAGACACAAAACGGAGTGTTTTGATCAAATATTTACTACTAGCATACCCGTGTCTGGCGTTGCTTGGGGCAGTTCATGGTGAAGTACTTAAGTTATCTTTCTTTTAAATTATAACCTTTTAGATGACCTTCAGGATTTTCTTCAATGTTTTCTGAATAGCAGATCGTCTAAAAATGATTCGGCAGAAGTTGTTTCGAAAGGATAGTTATTTAGTTTAGCTCTACACCATTTAGCAAGGGCTTTTTCAAGTAGAAAAGTAGGAGATCTGAATTTTTCTAAGATTGGTCTGGCTTCTATCGGATTTTTATGGAGTTTAATATATGCGAAGAGACGAGGACAGGCAGGTGCATCTACCGTAATGTGTTTTAAGAATTTAGGAAAGTCTTTATTGTACTCTCCGATTTTAACAATGACTTTGCTACACTGACATTGTGAGTCACTGACACAGACCCCAGACCAAGGCCACCTAGCTTGCCCAGACACCCCACTGACCTCATTGTAGATACCCTATCCCATAATCATTACATAGACTCATCTTTGCTACTGCGCATGTAATTACCCTGGCCATGACTCGTGAAACGGACTGTACAATTTACAATGAGGAATCCTGTAGTATTTTTTGGTTAACCAGAGCAGGTAGCCCTTTAGAACAATAATCACAGAATTAAATGAGTGTAATTTGATCAAATTGATCATATGTTCATCCTAAGTCCATCATTAACAAAAATGATTAAAATCACAAGTTTATTTAGTATGGAAATCTAAAGTTAAGCAATATACTATTAATAGGGATGATTAAACAGGGTTCTACTATATTTTAAATATGAATATGTTCCAAATGAATTGAAAGCTAATATAGTAGATCTTTGTTAGGGATATAGTAGAGATTTGTGATAATTTATACAGTCAAACCCCGATAAGACACCCCTAACCGCCAAGAACAGATCTTTCCTATGTTAATAGAAAAGTCAAATCCCCGATAAGACGCCATCCGCCAGTAGAAACGTCTGAACAAATATTCCTTTTGGTATTGTATTTGTCCTCGTTAATCCACCAGAGGCATGTAAGTTGACTTACAATCTGAAGTTCATCAGTACTGTATATACAGTATTAAAAGCTCTCTGGATTCATTTGTAACCAATAGGTGGGAGAGATAGAGTTAATACCAAACCCAACCAAGTAATGAACATATGAACTACAAGGCTATTTTATTTTATATTTTTACACATGTTACACATTTTGTAATATTCCTTTACAATGAATATCCTGGTCTCCTTCATCAGCTGCATTTTTGTGTCTACACTGGTGATTAGCTTCAAACATCAAATATCTTCTCCCATGTCGAATTCAGTTTATCTTGGCCCATCCTGTAGTACTGTATATATACAGTACGTATACTATACTGCAAAGTATATAGTTTTTTAGAAATGTTAAGTGTGAATGCTAAATATAAATGTACTTGTTTTATTAAATTTAATAAATTTGGAATTCATTTTCATTTCTATACTACTGTGTTTTCGATAAACCGCCAATCCTGATTAATTGTCAAAATCGTTGCCGAACAGATGGTGGTGTCTTATCGGAGTTTGACTGTATATGATGATGAATGACTAGATGTGAAAAATCATACATTCCTTAAAATACATTTCCTTTCACATCAGCAATGAAATGAACTTTTTATGATAACATGTTAATACAGATAAAATTTTATAATAAAAATTTCTGAGATTTAAATGGTTGAAAATTTTTCATTTTTGATTGACTTATACATAAGCTAATACAGTATATACATAAAAAATTTTCATATATACATTAATATATATGAAAATATTATATATACACTGTTTATATTATATTAAAAAAATTTCAGCATGTACATTAGTATATATGTACTATTTCATTTTGATTATTATTAATTTTTCTATATTTTATATAAACAGAAATAGGATGCTAGGCAATATGGTTTTTCAAATTTATAATGTAATATTTATTACCTGGCTAAAGTTGTTATATTTCCAAATGTGTAAAAAATAGCAAACAGGATTAATCCATTATGTAATAGTAAACAGAATGATCCCTAATGAGAAAAACATTAAAAAGAATTGATTTTTAAGGATATAATTTAATAAATTTTAATTGTTTTATTTTTCACTATAGATCTAGACCAGGTCTAGACGAACAGATTTTATTTTAAATAGTTTAACCTTCTGACTTTCAAATTTTTTTAGTCATGAATAAAGTTATTTCAAGAATTCCTTCAAAAAAGAATGGCCAAAACGTACAGATAATGGTATACTGAGACAAAAGTAGTCAGCATATTATCAGTAGTCAGATTGTTAATACCATTTTTATTATAATTTAGATATTATTATTTATAAAAATTTTATTAAATAAACAAAGAAATTATTTATATAATACGATTGTTGAAAGTATATATTGTTACCAAACAGCTAGGTAAAATATCATGTCATTATTGTAACCAATGAGATCGCTGAAAGGTAGGGATATAAAGATTTATTATATAGATTATTAATGTAACATATAATAGCAATTTAGAGCTAGACTATACGTTAAAAACAAACAAAGTTTACTTTATTGTTTTAGTTGTTTAATTAAATATTATATAGCACATTACTCATCATCATAATGGTCACGTGATTATTGCAATCATTCCCAGCATTGCCAGGGCAGGTTCATGAAGTTGTATATATGTTTCTCTTTTTCTTAAATTATAACCATTTAGATGTCAATCAGGATTTTCTTCAATGGATTCTGAAAATCTTTCCCATGTAGATACATTTTCCATTTGAAATGTTTCTTTTCAAATATTCTTTTCTTTATCAATTAGAATTCTTTCGATTTGTTCGATCTCCTAATTTCTCGATTAAACACGATCTTTTAGCTGCAGCAGTTAACTTATGTAGACTATGTAACCTATGTAGTTAACCTTTTTCGTGGCATTATGAAATTTGTACAACTTATATCATGTGTGAAAACTTTATAGACTATCAAAACAACACATGAAATGACATAGTCTTGAACCATGAGCATCAAGAAATATATGAATTAATCTCAAATACAGATTCTTCTATATAAATAAAGACTTACATTAGTGAAAATCAAGAAATAATCATAGATTGAAAAATGCTGATAGATTAAATAATAAATCAATAGCTGCATAAATAAGCTTAGACTTTACAATATAAGCATCAAGGGAACTTATTCAAATAAATCCAAATAAACTAGCCAAAATCTAGCCCTTGAATTACAACGGAATAATTTAATGATTAGAAATAATTTGAACTAAAGTTAGCGCCATCTCATAATTATAATAATAATTAATTTTACTAAATCTATGAGTGGCGCCATCTATTAATTAATAATTGAACTCGAATTTTTAATTAATTTATCTGAAGAAAAAATCTGCCTCGGCCCGGGATCGAACCGGGGACCTTTGGGCTAACGTCCCAACGTCCTAACCGCTAGACCACCGAGGCCAACGAGCAGATTGATTCTTCAGACAGTTATATTAATTTAGAAAGACAATGATACCTTTTAGATCGGACTCTAGCCGACAGATCCACACCTGACCGGGCTACATCTAGCCACGGGCCCTCTATGGCACTAGCCAGGTAATTCAAAGACCGGCTCGGTCGTTAAAGCTTAGACTTTACAATATAAGCATCAAGGGAACTTATTCAAATAAATCCAAATATACTAGCCAAAATCTAGCCCTTGAATTACAACGGAATAATTTAATGATTAGAAATAATTTGAACTAAAGTTAGCGCCATCTCATAATTATAACAATAATTAATTTTACTAAATCTATGAGTGGCGCCATCTATCAAATAATAATTGAACTCGAATTTTTAATTAATTTATCTGAAGAAAAAAATCTGCCTTGGCCCGGGATCGAACCGGGGACCTTAACTTTAGTTCAAATTATTTCTAATCATTAAATTATTCCATTGTAATTCAAGGGCTAGATTTTGGCTAGTTTATTTGGATTTATCTGCATAAATAAATTAAAAATTTCTGTAAAATTCTATCATTGTACAAATCAAAATGTTGCGTTGCTATGGAAATGACCATTTCATTTCTTCACAAGTGGTAATGAGAGTGACAATCTTATTAAGGGGCATTAGAAAATACAATACATTGCTTATTTCATAAAAACTGATTCAGCCTATTTTGCCTTATAATTGAACATACATGCGCAGGTATTTAAATTTATATGTATAGTATATAAATATATATATCTAATTACACACTACCACGTAGTCATTAAGCCTAATCAAAGTCTAACTTAAGCATATTATAAGTTATAATCAATAAATAATTGAACATACATTCATAGGTAATTAAATTTATACATATAGATATACAGATAGGCCTCGATTAGCACGACTTCGAATAGCGCGAATTCGATTAGCGCAACTATATGCTCAATGTTTTGTATGCAAATGCATTTACATAAGTGTATTAACACCACAATTTATGCCTGTGAGATCCAGCCTTAACATCAGTTTATGCAACCATATGTTATGTCAGTCACTGAACTTATTAAAACTCATAAAATCACTTAAAAATCAATAAAAAGGCAAAATCATAAAATTAATAAAATAATAATTAAAAATATACAAAATAATTTATAAATTATTTAGAAGCTTAAAAATATTATTAGCTGTATTATGGGTTATTTATATGGGGTCTAGGTCATTTTTAAAGAATTTATTCAACTTGCAAATCTTAGAATGAATTAATAATGTAAAGTGAGATGACTGTATACATGAAATAACTTTCATAAAATAAATACATTTAACTTTCAATAATGAATTCAACTAGATGTACTTATAAACTAAAAATAATACTCAAAAGCCCTTTAGCAATCAAAAGATTTTATTCAGTAGCATTTTCAATGCACTTGGCATCTTTTTTAGCTGCTACAACATGACTTACCCTGCCACACTAGAACAGGAGACCTAACTACATAAAATAAACAAACACAACAAAGATTTAAAAGGCATGAAGCCCAACCTTTATCACACCTCCTGCCAGTAAAGCCATACATTTCATTACATGACTAATCTTTTAGGAATACATTAAGTATATTATAAAAAAAAATCATACAAATTTTAAAATTCAAAATCACAAATTAAAAATACGTAGTTATCTGCAATCATTAAAAATTAAAAAATAAAATTAAAATAAAAAGGTAAATTTCTGCTGCTTTTTGTGAAGGTAGAAACAGCAGAAGGTGCTCCTGCTGCTTCTACCTTCACAAGAAGCAGCAGGAGCACCTTACGGGAGTATCGAAAACAGGCCATAATATATGCTTTAGTCTGTTTTGCTGACTTTAAATCCATCTCTATGCACTAGGAATTGTTTCCAGTTCCATGAAATTTATCACACTTCCTCTCTCTCTTCTTCTTCTTCTTCTTCTTTTTTTTTTTTTTAACTTAGTATCAGCACCAGCAGCACTTTTACTTCTGCAAGACAGTGAAGAAGAAAAATCTTTTTACATCACTGGTAATTCTTTTTGAGGATTTCTAATGCCTCAATCATACTCCTGTCCCAGTTCTTTTCATCTGACTGGATAATTCTTGCTCTTCCCTACTGCACTTCAACATCATGCAGCACTGATCTCTGGCTTAGCACAGTGGAGAGTTTACTGTACTTGAGGTCCGTTTTGTGTTCTTTTATCCTCGCTTCTAAGTTCCTCTTGGTATATCCTATATAAAACTCTTCCCTATCCAATGAGTGATTAGTTAAAGGAATTTCATATACTCCACTCCTGACCTTATCCTCATATCGGTCTTTGTCATTTCTTATCATCCCGAAAACAGTCGGATTCCTTTTAAAACTCAGAGTACAATTAGTTAACCCGCCGATGTTTTTGACAAACTTTTCTACCAACAGGGCTTGGTCAACACTCCTGGTATCAGATTTACTTGTCCATGTCTTCTCCTTACACAAACTCTTTTCTACTTTGTCATGTATCTTTCTTAGAAAACTTTCCCCATACCCATGTTTTTGGCCGATTCTCATAACCATATTAATTTCCTCCATTCTGTCTGTGAACCCAGAACAGTGAGTGTATGCTCTCCTGAAGAGGGCCAAAAAAGGCGGCCTTCTTATGTGAAAGCCTATCCTCAAAAATCATAGGTATGTACAAAGGAGCGCTACTAGGTTTTCTATATGCCGTAGTCTCCACCCATAATTGTGATCCATAGGTCAAGGAAGTGTACGCCTGTTTTACTTTCCTGCTCCTTCTTAACTGTAAGCCCCAAACTACTATTTGACAGGGAAGCAACCATTTCTTCAGCCTTACATTTGTTCTCCCAAATGACCAAGATATTGTCTACTTACCTCAGATATACTTTTAAAAACGGGTTAAAAAGCTGGATAGTCGCCCTCTCTTGTCGTCTAACCACCAACTTTGCCAAAACACCCGCCATTGGACTACCAATTGGAATTCCCTTCACTTGTCGGTAAAACTTCTGATCAAACTTAAAATAAGAATGATGGCAGACTAGGTCACAGAGCTTTCTCAGACATTCTACCAGCCCTTCCTGCTCTTCCACCTCCTGCAAGCTATTATGAAGTAGATGATAAAATTCAATACAGGCCGGTTCAATCCGAATGGAGGGATAGAGACTCAAAGTCGAAAGTCGTAAGTGTCTCTTCCGGGAATGGGCCTTTCTCCAAAAGCTTATCAAGAAGCTCCTCTGTACAGTTAATCAAGTATTTGTAGCTTTTTAATCTCAATCTACACCACTTAGCTAGTTTTTTCTCCACGTGTTTAGTGCACTCTCATTGAACTTATATGATGTATTTATATATTGTAAATTTTTAATCTCATTATATTTATGAAATTTTATTTTAGATTGCTTTAATTTCATTAGTTTTAGATGTTTTGAAAATGATATAATAAAAATATGAAGAGTGAAGCATAAGCTCCTAGTGTTTGAAATTTGTGGCTTCGGTTATATAGCAATAATAATAATAATAATTGATAAACTGATTTAAAAAAATTTTTTAAATCAGTTTATCAATATATGATGAATTCATATGATTTGATTAATGAATCAAATCATATGATGATAAACTGATTTAAAAAAATTTTATAATCAGTTTATCAATATATGATGAATTCATATGATTTGATTAATGAATCAAATCATATGAATGCCATTGATCATTAAAGAAAATTTGTTATTATTTCTGATGTTTCTGATGTTCTATGCTTTTCCCCCTCAAAAGAAAAGTTTAGTGATCCTTATATATCTTCATCTCGTTACACAATTTGAAGAAGAGAATTTTAAAAAGTTTCAAAATGTTATATAAAATCATAACTATTTTTAAATATAAAATTATCAACTAAAACAATAAATAATTTGAAAATCTAAATTTGAATACTTAAATGTGCTTTCAAAATAATCCTAATTCTAATAATTTCCCTATAGTTTAAATGTTTTTGAAAATTAAGCAATTCTGCTTTCTCATTTCATGAGTAGAGCAGAATAGCATTTCATATCAAAAGATTAAATTGAATATATGGATTATATTAAAAATGTGTTCTTTTCATTAGAAATTGTAGTTTCAAAAGATTAAATTGAATATATGGATTATATTAAAAATGTGTTCTTTTCATTAGAAATTCTTGATATTGATATTTTGTGAAATAGACATTATCTAAATAAATTTTTTTAATAGCTTAATTCTAATTATTATTTAAGAATTATTAATATGTAATATATTTTCAATTTTTCAGCTGTAAGCATATGTGATTCCAATGAATTTCAGTGTCTCAATTTTGTATGCATTATACAAAACTTTTACTGTGATGGTGATAATGATTGTGGTGATAATTCAGATGAACCTGATATCTGTGGTATGATATATTTTTATTTAGTTATTATTAAATTTGGCATATTCATTTCTAAAAATATCTATAATCTATCATTTTATTAAATAAAACAATAAACATTTTTTTTATTTATTATTAATATAATGACACTTATTTTTATATTAATATAAATATTAAGTTATATTTAAAAAGTTTTAAATAGTCTTATTAAAAAATGATTGATGATAATTCTACTAGAAACATTAATGATTTATATAACTTTTCTGTATTTTCCAATTTTGATATTTTGAAACAATTTTATTAATTCAAGATTTACTTTCTTCATTATTAAATTTTATTGAACATTTGTGTATGTAGTAAAATTTTAAAAATTGTTCTTTTTCATAACCAGTTAATTTAAAATAATTAAAAATTTTTAATAGTAGGAAAAACAAAATTTATATTAAGTATATTATACATTTATAGTATGCAATGATTATTATATCATACTTATGTATCACTAATGGCATCTAATTCCAACTTGTTCAAAACATTTTTAATGCCTTAATTTTCTTTTAAAAATTTCAACATTGGCTGCATTCAGCACTCAATGGATTTAAGTGAGTAAATTAGTTGTAACAGTAGCAGTTGATATATCTGCTGATTGGGAAGTAGTAACTGGAAGTACGGTTAATGAAAGAAAATGGAGCCCATTGTAAACACTGTATTTGCAATAACAGCTGAATTTTTTATCTCACTTGTCAGTCGTAGAACAGTTATATTCATATAATTTAATTGATATTTATTTGCTATTAAATTCTTATGAAGCAATGCTGGTGTATCAATACTATCTTACACCATTAAATTCATATACTTCATATATTATTATCTGCTCACTTGGATTAGTAAGATCTGTGGGTGTAGCCATCTTGAAACAACTCAATATGTTGGATAGTAGCTTAAATGAAATCCACTAGGCAAATGTTACATCACTCACTCAAAAAGTTTGATAGTAGCACTACCTTGAAGTGTTCAGCAGAAAATCTCTCGACTATTCCACAACAGTTGAGTCTGCTGAATGAAGCCATAGTTAACCACTCTATATTTTACTGGATTTTCAATTAACTACTTTTGTTTCATCCCATTTAATTATAGTTTCATAGTAGAATGATCTTTGGGTCCCTTCTTTTCCACTCCAGTCTCAATGTCTACTGTCTCAATGTCTCAATGTCTCAATGTCTCAGTCTCAATGTCTCACTTTGTGTTCATTTGCAAAGTTGCAATATTCAACAATAACCATAATAATCTAAACCTAATGATTTTAACGACTCTGCAAGTCCAGAGTCCAGCCTGAACTCAGATCTTTTTACTATTTCCTAAAATAAAAATCAATCAATCAAATCTAAATAAAAATCAATTCCTAAAATAAAAATCAATCAATCAATCTATCACTAACTAATGTCTATGAGACAAAAACAAACAACTGAGAAACTTATAGCTTAAAGTATTAATATCAAACAAGTGCTAGAACTAAATAATGAAAACGATGTTAGAAACTAATACTAATGAATTGAATAAATTTTCAAAACAAGTAAAATTAAATAATAAAATATAATTTCCAAGTCTCTAGCTTAACTGCTATTTCTAAAGTTCTTATTTATCAAATAGCCAAGCACTATTAGCAGTCTTAAAATTTTTTATTCAAATAATAATGTTTTCGGTCACTTTTAACTTGACCCTCTTCAGTTACTTTCTTTATAGTCCGACCAATACAAGAAAACATTCGAAAAGAACAATATTAGAATTTTAACAGAAATAATTTAAAAATTCAATTTCCTTCTTCTTCATTGCCATGGAGACCCATAAATTATTAAATTCATCTACAATCTATTTTCTTATCAAAGCGTTTTTTCTAATAAATTATAGTAATCAAATGATCACTCCTTAACTTACAACATCTTTTGTTTTAATGCATACTTCCACGGTAGGGCTAGCGCTTTGCTCGGATAATCATTAACTTTTCAGCTCCTTTCGTTAAAAAAAAAATTTACCGTATATACTCGAATATAAGCCGATCCGTGTATAAGCCGACCTGATGCAGTTATATAAATGCAGAGGTTAGATTCGATGGCGTGACGCACTGGATTGCATCAGGTAAAGTAAAATTTTACTAAAGTAAAAAATTTAACCCGATGCAGATGTTAGGATTACGTCGCTTCAGAAAATATCAAGTTAACGAATAATAATAAATTTTGATAATTTACATAAAAATATTTTCTTATTATTATTGTTATTGAATAACTGTTTTCTTTTCTAAAAAAAATTCATATTTAA
>AYEL01064453.1:0-20024 GCA_000484575.1 Olivierus martensii
TTTTTCAGTACAGATTTTAAATAATTATTATTTTTTCGTTATTTTAAATATTATTTTAATTACTTTTTAATCTATTTTAATTAAATCATGGATGAGTTAAATATAATAAGCATTTATGGATTTCTAGCGAATGGTTTAAAATATTAATTTATAATAACAAAAAATAAATAGTTTTTCACTCGAAAATGAATCCTATGTAAGATTCTCGATTGAGTCTCAAATTTTCGCGTCGCGTCGTATTGCGCAGCGTCGCCTATATGATTACAGTATATAGATGCAGGTTGGAGTCGGCGGCGCGACGATATAATTTTTTTTTTTATTTTTTACTTTGATAACACTATCTTTAAGTTTTATGTTTAAATCCAAATATATTACTATTTTCACTGCATTCAAAAGTAAATTGAATATTTAGTAAGATGTCATCTACATATCTTACAAGAAAAATAAATTTCTGGTATATTACTATTGATTTTATTTATTTCTAATATAACTTATTCAGTTAATTTTGAACTTAATATTGTTCCTATACTTAACCCCTCTGATAGAATAGAAATATTATCATTATTTGTGCAAAATAATTATTTTTCAAAGTAAGAATTATTAAATCAATTAACTGTGATTCTAATTGTAAATAATTAATTTTAATGTTATCTAGGTATATGTATTGTTCTGTCTTATAATTAAATACTTTTTTATAAATTGAATTTTTAATGGAAAATATAGAATTACTATACATTTAAAAATAATTTACATTGTTACATAATTCAGAGTTACACAAAAATGAATTTAAGATATGTATTACAGTTAATGAAGCAGTTATAACTGCAGCCTAAATCTTAATAATAATAGATCTGCATACTCAAAATAATAATTATAGAAGGAAATTTTCAAAACATATTAAAATCATCAATACAAAAATCGAATGAATTTAACCCTTTGCGCTCTTAAAAAAATTTTTTTTTTTAACGGTCTACTGCTCTAGTGCGTCCATTTAAAAAAATTATGATTTTTTTGTTTTTTTGCCATAACTTTTTTGCATTTTAATATTTTGACACGAAAAAAGGAAATTTTGTCGGCAATATATCCTTTTTTAATTTTGGATGAAGAATCAAAAGAATAAGAAAAAAAATACGAAAGCAATTAGGACTAATTTGCATATGTAAACAATTCATAAGTTTTCAAATTTATTCATGATTTCGGGCATCGGATAAAAAAAATTTTTTATATATTTACATTCTTGATGATATTCCGCATCTAATTGCATCGGATAAAAAAAATTTTTATATGTTTACATTCTTGATGATATTCCGCATCTAATAATACCAATACTTCATAATTCTAAAAAATTTTTCCGAACTGATTAAGAAAATTTGATTGTTACATGAACCCCAGACCGTAATTCGATATCTTGTGTAAACAAACAATCATATTATCCCTCTCGCGGATGAAATACGGTATTGTTTATTAGCCATTTTTCTTTGTATTTTCTTAAAATAATGTGTGATAAATGCATTTTATTTTATAAGAAGTTTTAGTACGTATGAGAATGTCGACTTTGTTGAAAATTTATTTATTTTAATAAATATTGCTACAAAAAATGTTGATATATTTACATTCTTGATGATTCCAAAACATGAAATAAAAATAAGCTGCTCTTTGAGGTAATATAATAATAAACGAAACTACAGCAGTTGTGAGCAGTCCATAAAGTCTTTATTCAGTAAAGAACTTAACTTAGAGGAATGCTTTCGGCTATTTTAAAGCCATCATAAACTCACACATTATTAGAAAATAGGAATAATGTGTGAATTGATGATGGCTTTAAAATAGCCAAAAGCGTTCCTCTAAGTTAAGTTTTTTACTGAATAATGACTTTATGGACTGCTCACAAGTGCTGTAGTTTCGTTTATTATTCTTAATGATATTCCACATCTAATGATATCAAATACTTCATAATTCTAAAAAACTTTTCCAAATAACAAAGACAATTTATACTGTAATTTGATACCGCAGAGCATAATCCAATACCTTGTGTAAACAAACAATCGTATTATCCCTCTCACGGATGAAATACGGTATTTACTACTTTATCCCTCTTGTGGATGAAATACGGTATTCTACTACACAAATGTTTAAAATAATTGTTGACAGATGAAATACAGTATTCTACTACACAAATGTTTAAAATAATTGTTTATTAGCCATTTTTTGCCTATTTTCTTAAAATAATGTGTGATAAAATACTTTTTATTTTATAAGATCATATTTTCTTAAAATAATGTGTGATAAATAATTTTTATTTTACTAAAAGTATTAATATGTATGAGAATGTCGACTTGGTTGAAAATTTATTTATTTTAAAAAATATTGCTATAATTTGTATACGTAGCTATCATCCTGCCATCTGTATGCTGTAATTTGTACACGTAGCTATCATCCTGCCATCTGTATGCCAGATTTAGCCTGATTTTTTGTCGCTATCATCCTGCCATCTGTATGCCAGATTTAGTGATATACCATCCTGCCATCTGTATGCCAGATTTAGCACTGATTTTTGATAAATTATTGCTTTTATACGTTTTTTACTCAAGATTAGTCTCAGAGCCTTTTAAAAAATTTTTATACATTTTTACTCAAGATTAGTCTCAGAGCCTTTTAAAAATGGCGGATGGTGACTTAAGATTTGTCTCAGTGCCTTTTAAAAATGGCGGATGGTGAATTATTTCTTATTAGTCTCAGAGCCTTTTAAAAATGGCGGATGGTGAATTATTTCTCTGTTATTTATTCATCTGTCATTAATTTTTCAAAAAATAGTTAAAATATAATAATAACAGCATTGTAATTTTTCAAAAAATAGTTAAAATATAATAATAATAGCATTTTCAAACAGGATAGTGAATTATTTCTCTGTATTTAGTCATTCTAAGTCATTAATTTTGAAAAATAGTTAAAATATAATAATATATGTTGAATTATTTCTCTGTATTTAGTCATTCTAAGTCATTAATTTTTCAAAAAATATTAAAAATATATAATACTAGCATTTTCAAACAAAGGGGACAGGTTGTCATGGCTTTCCCCTTAGTCGATATAATGTAACTAGACCATAGCCTGAGGTCAAGCAATTGACTTTGGATGGATGCTGTTTGACAATAATTATGCACTCCTGGTCTACTAGTTAGTTGTTTCGACTGCAGATAACACAAAAATTACTTTATTGTTTAAATTTTTGTATTATATTTAAAATATAACTAATGTAAACAAACTATCAGCTGATTTCGAAAACCGTTAGATAAAAATATAACTAATGTAAACAAACTATCAGCTGAATTTGAAAACCGTTAGATATTTCCCGCCACAATCTAGGATGCCGACTTCTGCACTGATCGTCAAGCGTGGTATACATTGTTTTGTTTCTCTGATAAGTTAAAATTTATAAATTTTTAAATAAAACTAATTTATCAATCGATCGTCAAGTATGGTATTGGTTGCTTTGCTTCTCTGATAAATAGAAATTTAAATATTTTTAAGTAAAACCAATTTATCGAATTTTGTGTGTGGAAAAACAGCAAAATCATATTATTTGTTTATCGAATTTTGTGTGTGGAAAAACAGCAAAATCATACTATTTGGAAAGGCCAAACTTTCCCAAATTATAATTTATTGGACCAAACTTTCATGTGTGGAAATCAGCAAAATCATATTATTTGGAAAGGGCCAAACTTTCCTAAATTATAATTTATTGGACCAAGATATCTGTAAAAAAGAAGTACGGATAGAAATGTGGAACATGATAAAAGCAAGTCGGACAAATTCGGACAATCCGTTAAAACATGATAAAAGCAAGTCGGACAAATTCGGACAATCCGTTCTTGAATTTAAACATCATAGAGCAAGTTGGACAAATTCGGACAAACTGTTTTTGAATGATAGAGCAAGTTGGACAAATTCGAACAAACTGTTCTTGAATTTTGGGGGTTCCAAAGATCACAAATGTGTTATTTGATTCGGATTAGGTTCAAATTAAAGGGTTAATTAAAAATTTATTAAAATATCAAGGATTGGGTTCGAATTAAAGGGATAATTAAAAATTTATTAAAATATCGACGGAAAATCAATTAATTAAAAATTTATTAAAATATCGACGGAAAATCAAATTTTTGAATAAAATGACAGAAATATGAAAAATATGATAGAATTTGAAATTTTAGCTATTTTTTCTCAATTTAACCAAAAACAACTAAGTTATTGGGTTTTAACCTTTGTCTTGGCTGTCAAGTTATTGGAACGCTATGTGGGGAAGGCATGTCTTGGCTCCCAAGGCATTGGAATGGAAAAGGTTAATCACATTTTCGTTTCTTGATCTTTTTAAGATTTCCAGTGTCTCGTTAAATAAGGCCCCATCTCAACTATCACATGGTTTTATCCCCCTAGCTGGAATATCAAGGTAGAATGGAAAATGACTAGGGTGATAAAGCCATGTGATAGTAGAGATGGGGCCTTATTTAATGAGACACTGGAAATCTTAAAAAGATCATACATTTTTGAATTTTTTGCGGTCCAAAGATGGCATTATATTAGTAAAAAACAATTAAAAAATTAATTAAAAATCCAAATTTTAGCAAAATTTTGGTTACTATGATAAAACAATGTAAAAATATGACAAAAAATATTTTAAAAATTTATTTTTCAATATAAATAAAAGTAAGGGCACCAGACCCTGTAAATTCGTTATTGACAACGAAATTTTAGCAGGTCTTCTGCCTGTCAAGTACGTTATTGACATTGGAGTGCAAAGGTTAAACTCTAGAAGTGAAATAAATAAAGCTTTTTTAAATAATTTTTCCCATTTCTACATTAGCCTTAGAAAAATTTAATCAGAAACTGTAATGAAGATAGTTCCTAAGATATAAGTTAAAAATAAGATATATAAATGTAGTAAAAACAATAGGTTGCAGATTGTCATTCATATTACTGTAAGATAATTTTTAATTTTAATCCTAAAAATTGGATCCACCAATCATAAATAACATATGTTGCAATAACAATAAAAATCATTTCATTTTATATTATTATTAATAGTATCACTAATCATATATAGGAAAAATTTATAAATTTAAGAATCAAATTCAATAGAATTTTGAGATCAATAATCACTTCCAATTCTATATATTTTTTAAATTTAACAAAAATTTTATGGTTTTTAATATTTATAGTAATTAAAAAACAAATAGCTTTTTTTTAAATAACAGCATTATATACTTCCAGACTGAAGAAAGATGTAAATATAAGTATCTGAAATGCTTATCTTGGTATTGGTTGTGCATTGTGTATAATTAAAGATCTTATTTCTGTTCTGTTAAAAATATATCTTGTTCTTTGTGGAAATTGATGGCTTGAGTTTACTTTCTAATTATAGTTTATCTATTTGATGTCCACTTCTATGATCGTCTCTGAAAATTGAATCTTTTTGAGTAATTAATTAAAGCCCTGTACTATGTACCCTTTATCTGTTAATTGAGGTTTTTAAAATCATAATACAGTATATCACAAATTGTTTTAGATATAAATGAATATTTTTTATTTATTTTTTCTTAATATTATATAAACTAAAATTTTATTTAGGATTTTAATCTATACAGTTTATTTAATTAATTTTGCTAAATTCATAAAAGTCAAGTTATTCATTATACATATAAGCAGTTTAAATCTAATGCTAACAATATCACTGTAAATTTTTTAAATCAGTAATATTCTTAATAGTTATAAACTTAAGTTGTAATTACTTTTAAATATCTCTTGAATTTAATTATTTTCTTTAATAAAGATTTTTAGATTATAGTGAAGAAGTTGGTATTGAAATGAAAACAAATCTTGGAGTACCCACTGAGTGTACTTCGAACTTTGTTGTTGATTTTGTATGGAAATCTACTTCATTTGATAGGTAATAATTTCATTTATAATTTTTGAAATTTTATTAAATATATATATCCTGAATAGCATTTTTATTAATCTTGTCTATGAAATTAATCAAAATGTCACCTACATTTTTATGTATGAATTTAAACTTTAACAATGGAATAGCAATGTTCAAAATCATAACTTAAGTGATTTAAATAATTTGAAATTTTTAAGTAAATATTGTAAATCCTCTTAGAAGCAGGCTAATAGAATATATCAGATAATGTCTATTGTCCAGTACTTCCAAATTACATATGAAAATAAATTATAAATATGTCAAAACAGTAATACAATATTGTATAAATAACACTAATGCATACCACATAGTACATTTTTCTTGTTAGCACTATCACTTTGTTGAAATTAATTAGAAATAAATTCACACTCCTGCTTATAGAGAGAACAAGATATTGTTACCTCCATGTATATGGCAGCAAAGACTGAACATATGTCTATATTCACAATCTAATTTCCACTCACTAACAGTCATGATTATTAATTTTTAAATATTCTTATTGGCAGTAAAATTTTTGAATTGAAATTTTGTCCAATATTTTTGAAATCTGAACATAAGATTCTGTTCATATGAGGGCTTACAGTAATTTATATTTTATTATTAAATGAATAATGATATATTTCAAAATAATGTCTTCTTACTCCAATACTCTATCCTTTAAATCCTAATCTTCAATGTCTTTATATTCAGAATTTGAGAAACTTAAAAAAAAACTTAAACTGAAAAACTTAAATCAAGTTTAATAAAATAGTAATTTTCATTATAGGATGCAAGCAGCACTACGGAAATTTGCTGTGGATGAGTCTTCTGTTTCTCCATACATTTATCATAAATTATTAGGACATGAAGTAGAAGATGTTGTTTTAAGATATCAGTTACCAAAACATTTTTCAGCACCAAATCTTCCAGAATTGAATAGATCTCAAGTTTATGCAGTAAAACATGCTTTACAAAGACCTTTATCTCTCATTCAGGTATATTTTAATATATATAATATTTATAATGATTAGAGATGTGTGAACAAATTTTTGAGTTAAATATGAGCCAAATTTTACAACAAACTTGAATTTTTAAGTCAAGTTCAAGTTTTATTTTTAATGATGATAAAAATTGAATTTACCTAATAGTCTCCTTCACAAGTCTGTGTATATTTTTTATATAAAATTTTATAAATCTAATTTACTAATAAATTCATATTTTTTTGTGGTTTTAGTTTATCAGTAACAATATAGTATTTTAATAGTAAGTGCTATTTAGGCAATTCAATACTTATGATTTTGATAAGTATAGGTGTGGGACCATTTATCCAGAATGCTCAGATCCCAGTTTCCTGAATAAGAGGTTTTTTCTAGAATTTGAGTCACCTTGTATAAAATATACTATAATATTTAAAATTATGGAAAATACATAAATTAATTATTATGCATTCAAAATTAAATCATTTTGGTTTAATTAATATCAATTAACACTTTACAGAAGTAGAATCTAATATATCTTGCAATTAATACTGATGAATTTTTATATATAAAGACAAAATTTTATTGCTGTTTTACCTATAAAAATCATTTATATTAAGGATGTGTGGATATCCCATTTGCAGTTGAATCACTATCAATTTTTATAACTAGGATATCATTAGAAAGGTCTAATTCTCAGACTTTCGTGACAGCCAAAATTAATTATTATTATTTAAAAATTAACAAATAAAAAATTAAATTAAAATTGTAATTCCTCTAAAATGACAAAATTCATAGTTGGCATTGTAATCTAATAATGACTGCTAAATAATGATTCCCTATATGAGTTCAGAAGAGTTTCTCCAGTGATACTCCAATTTTCGTGACAGCCAAAATTAATTATTATTATTATTTAAAAATTAACAAATAAAAAATTAAATTAAAATTATAATTCCTCTAAAATGACAAAATTCATAGTTGGCATTGTAATCTAATGATGACTGCTAAATAATGATTCCCTATATGAGTTCAGAAGAGTTTCTCCAGTGATACTCCAAGGTATAAGATTAAATCACAAGATCTGTTCATTTATATGAGCAGATAATGTCTAGTTATTTATAATTAAACAATTTTTCAGTGATGTATCATTATCAAGAAGTAAAATTTCTCATACTAACAATAACAACATTCTAAATCTTTTTATTTAGATAATACAAAAATTAAGACAATCTTTCTAATAAAATAAAATTGCTTTATGTATAAAATTTAATACAGCTACAATGAATCATAATCCAAATAATCCTAATTAATCTGCTAATGTATTCACTGCTAGTTTTGCTACTGTTGAAGCAATACCACAGCAGTTATAACTATGCAAAATAAATTTTGACAATCAATTAAAAAATGTATAATTTATATGAAATAATTAAATTTATAATTTTAAATTGGCAAAAAAATGAAAATTTTCAATTCCAATTTTAGCAGCATCCATAAATGCATTAAGATTAAAATTGCTTCATCCTGATGATATATATATATATATATATATATTAATAATAATTATAATTTTAACACGTTAAATAATAATGAAAATAATAATAAATAATAAAGAGTATAATAAAATAATAATAGGACATCACACCTTAAAAAGATCAAGGAACGAAAATGTGATTAATGATTATCCCTACCATGGAAGTATGCATTAAAACAAAAGATGTTGTAAGTTAAGGTGTGATCATTTGATTACTATAATTTATTAGAAAAAACGCTTTGATAAAATAAATTGTAGATGAATTTAATAATTTATGGGTCTGCATGGCAACGAAGAAGAAGGAAATTGAATTTTTAAATTATTTCTGTTAAAATTCTAATATTGTTCTTTTCGAATGTTTTCTTGTATTGGTCGGACTATAAAGAAAGTAACTGAAGAGGGTCAAGTTAAAAGTGACCAAAAACAGTATTATTATTAGTTGAATAAAAAATTTTAAGACTGCTAATAGTGCTTGGGTGTTTGATAAAATATAATTTATTTGACTCAAACACTTAAAAAAAATTGTTAACCAAAGCTTTATTTAGACAATAATAAAGCATGAAACAAACTATCAATAAAACTTTTTTAATCAAAAATTCAAATATTCAAAACAATAACAAATATAATCTTAAATATTAATTAGATCTAATATCTCCACTCTCCAATACAAACTTAAGCAATTGTCAATCTTACAAGAAATTCAGAAGTCACTAATCAGCTCCATTCAATAGGAAACACCTCTCTGTATCATTTTATGCACACATTTTTATCATAGTGTCTTTTACAGTCCCAAAACTTGTCTCATTTACATAAAAGTCATGCAACAAGTTCAAGTTTCTTAGTTTTTAGGATAATCAATTCATGTCATCCTCTTTACAATTAATTTATGTACCAAATATAAAACATTGATAACAGATCATTCTTATATTCTCACATTGGATCAGTGGAAATAATTTAGAATAGATGATGTCAAGAGCCAAGAGAGTTCTTCAGGAAATGAATTTCCAGTCCATAACTCATAATTTCTAACTGATGAGACAGAGAATGTGAAAAGTGAGTTAACTCTTAAACTAAACATAACACGTTAAATAATAATGAAAATAATAATAAATAATAAAGAGTATAATAAAATAATAATAGGATAGATCAGAGTTACTTTCTTCACACTTTAATCCTTTTACTTATCCCTTAAGTGCCACTGATATTTTGAAATTCCTAATTAAATATGCAAAAAAATTAAATTAAAATTGTGAAATTTCACTTAATTTTCATCAAAAGCTTTTGAAATTTTCAGTATTTGTTGCATTTTTTATTCTTTTTAATAATATATGCATTTTTTTGCAATTTTTCATTACATATATGAGATCATGGGAAAAATAATTTTTTTATGTGAAATTTTCAGAAATTTATCGATCCAACAAAATAGTTAATACTTTAAGATAGAGACAAGTACTCTGAAAAAAGAGCTATGAATGAAAATATTCAGCCAAAATTTTCAGAAATTATTTATAAAAAAACAATGAATTATGCAAAATCTATTGATTGAAGTTATATCATATAATTATTAAATAAGTTATACAAATTCATTGAAATATTATCATTTTTATTAATATTTCATATTTATTAACTTGTTCTTACCTCATTTACATAATTTTTAGCAATACATTTTATAAATTTTTTTATTTAGATGAATAGTTCCTAACGTATATGAAAATAGCATCATCTTGTACTTAATCAACTATAATAAACTTTGTTCCTCTAATTGAACTGTAGTTGGATTTACTGTTACTCCAGACATAATGCCACTTACTTACATCCCAAAGTAATCTTGGCTGCAATTTCTTGGAAAGCAAGTGGCTGCTATAAAGCAATAAAAGTGCCATGTCCCTTTAAATGGCCTGAGGGTATTTACATTTCATTTTTTGTGATTTTTTTTCTCTTAAATTTTGGTGAATTTGAAACAAAAAATGAACAGTAAAGATATATTTTAGTTTATTTTAACAGAATTAATAAACTAACAATATTTTCTTATTATCTAGGATCCTTTTTAATTTTCAGCCTTTTATAACTCATTTTATGCAAAATTCAGTTTTTTTTTTTCTAAAAATTTCAAAAATATTTATTGAATTTCATAATTGGAATAACTTTGATAGATTAAATTATAAAATTGACAGGATGAAGTAAAAAAATTTAAATTCTATTGAGCCATTCAAATATAAACAATGTTTGTTTATATGTAATTTAAAAAGATATTTCAGCAACTGAAAAAATTTAGGAACTACTATCAAAAGGCATATTTTTTATGTATATACATAAAAAACTGATTTGCTAAAGCTGGATTAATAAAATCAGGATTGAAATTTTTTAACTCTATTGTTTTTTATAATTTTTAGGCTTAATCTGTTATATCCATAGAACTTTTACAATATACCTTTTCTTTATCTTCTTTCTAAAACTTTCAAATGAGTAGATATTAAGATTAGATCAGGAAGGACAGCCTTGGCTCAAGAAGCAGTTTACTATAATATTATAATTAAGTGGAACACTTTTATTCTAAAAAATTCTGCAAATTATGAACAAAACTTTTAAAAATACACACATTAATTGCAGTTAAGTTTATAGAAATTGTATAAAATATTTATTAAAAAATGTTTTCGATCTTTAAACAAGATCCTCATCAGTTTTTTATTCTTAAACGTTAGAATACAAAAATTTTCTTAAACATATTCATTCGTATATTTGATAATATATATACGACGTTTTATAATATAAAACAGAAGTAATTATACAAGTTATAACTAGATATGAAAATAATAGAAATTATAATACATAAAACCAATAAATACTAAAGATTTTCATTTTTTTAAATAACAGAAAATGATTTAAATAAAATCTATATCGAATCCACAAAATAATAATTAAATATTATTATTTATGCTGTATTGCCACACCTTTGAAATGGATACGCTTGGTTGATTGTCCATAACTATTCTAGATTTCTTTCTCTGTATTATAACTAGCAATTCCTTTAGGAGTAAATTTTTGTTGTTTGAGCATGTTTTTATGACTTTTGCTTCATTCCATAAAATTTGCAAGCTTTATTCATAGAATCTTTTAGCTAGGGCAGTCAAGAGATTGGCATTCCTTATTTCATGCTGGTGTTCCTTAATTCTTACCGATAAATTCCTACATGTTACGCCTATATATTCTTCCTGTTGATTTAGAGTTATATTATGAATAGGTATAATGTAAACCCCCAGAGCGCTATTGTCCATCATATGGTTCTTTATCATTTCGAAGTCTTGCAAATACGGTAGAATTTCTTCTGTCTTCTATGGTAGAATTTCTTGCTAAGGTTGTGCTTAACTTCCTTTTAATATTATAATCATTTAAAAATTAAGTGGAACAATATGAAAGTAGTTAAGTTAATCAGGGATCCAGTAAAAAGTAGAGTGGCAGAGAATATTGAAATTTTTAAAAGAAAATTAAGACATGAGAATGCTGTGAACAAATTGGAACCTGGCACTGTTAGTAATGCATGGGTGTGGTGTGATAGCCATTGATTGTTATAATACGTTTAAGGTATAATATAGGTTTATTACACATTTATGTAATAGGTTATAGATATACCTGTAAAACTATATAATCAGTTAACTTTTTGCATTTATTTTTAAATTTATGTTTTTTGTTGTTATATATTTTAGTACAAGTAGTTAGGTGAGATTAATATACAGGGTCGTGCAGGTAAATCCGGATAAATTTAACGACGAATTTTCGCTATTTCTGTTTTGGCGGGAATTTGGCTATACTTGCACGTGACATGGTAGTGACCTTGGTAGAGAGTAGGCATTCACAAAATGGCCGCCAAGTCATCAGCACATGCAGAGCACGATCGGAAAGTGGCTATACTCGATTCTCTTCGCGCCGGAAAGTCGCCGCGAGAAATAATCGAGTAGTTCGGTTACAAAAAGACGCAGGTTTATGACCCAGCGAAGAAGTTCAGGGAGTCTGAGACGGAGGAAGTTATTCCTGACCGGGTCAAACATCGAAACCGGTCTGACTAAGAGGAGTGACGAATTTGTTGCCGATTTGATCGAGTGGCGATTTGTCGCCGATTTGGATCGAGTGGCGATTTGTCGCCGCAGTCGCCCATACCATTGGTCGCCCGAGTTGTGGCCTCCCTCAAGCCCCGACTGCAATCCCCTCGACTATTACGTGTAGGGGCGTTGTCGAATCAAAGGTCAACGAAAACCACCACAACAGCAAAGACTCCCTGAAAGCTTCCATTGTCGAGGTCATGACCTCGATAGACCGAGAGGAGTGAAGCGTGCATGTCAGAGTTTCCGGACCCGCCTGGAAAAAGTTGTAGCATCAGATGGCGGCTACATAGAGTAACTGCAATTGTAAATAATGTAAATATGTTTTTATCTAGTTTTCTTTATAATAAATTTATTTTTTCTTGCAATTTTGTCATTTTTAATTACATCGCGATTAATCCGGATTTATCTGCACGACCCTGTATATTTATTTTTTGTTGCTAAGATGATGCTTCTAACTATGGCAACCTTATGTTGTTACATTTTTTATGTTCTTTATTACTGTAGTAATAAAACAAAACATAAAAAAAGGATAGAAAAATTTGGCAACATAAAAATTAGGTTTTTTTTTTTTATTACTGTAGTAATAAAGCACAACATAAAAAACCTAACCTTTATACAATTCTTACCAAAATAAAGTATTTTCACAAAAACCAAGCTTTAATGTAGAATAAAAGTTATTATTTTAAAAACACTAGCATAATCAAAATTACAAAATGCTTTCAAGTACAATTGCCTTTCTCAGTATAACTTAAAGACGAACAATCTCCAACATTCTATTACAAATTCAAAATGCAAGTTATAAGTATTTTTTATGTTTTGAGGTTTTTTTATGTAGTGCTTTATTACTGCTAATAAAAATCAAAAAACCCTTAAACATAAAAAATACTTATAACATGCATTTTGAATTTGTAATAGAATGTTGGAGATTGTTCGTCTTTAAGTTATACTGAGAAAGGCAATTGTAGTTGAAAGCATTTTGTAATTTTGGTTATGATATAACATTTTTTTTCTGAATCATTCCTAAAATTTTTGTTAATTAAGTTTATGACAAAAGTGAATTTTGGTATAATAAATATTGGTAGAAGACAGTCCATAAATTGGTCACAAATTTTCAACTAATTATAGTATTTCCTGGACTTACAACCTTAACAACTTACTATCACGGTTTAACTGAATTCTCTTCATCATAAATCAGGAATATCATATATATAGACAGTATTTTATAATCCTTAACTGAAACAAAAAGCACTTTTAGCAGTATAAGTTCTCACTAAAAAATTTTATTGGAAGCAAAAACGTTTTCGGTAATACAGATACCATCTTCAGTTGCTAACAGTAAAGAACAGAAGAATTACAATTCGTTTTAAAATGTAATGGAACACAAATAAAATTATTTTTGAACAGGTTGACGTCAGAACATAAAAAATCGGGATATAACAAAAATTTTTTAGAGAATATATAAATACGGTTATTTTTAATGACAAATAAACATTTAGATGTGCTATAAACTTTTCTTAATAGCATATTTCCATGCTGGGCTTAAATCTTCCGCTTGTCTAATATTGATGGTATTAGTGGTTTCATTGGATTTCATAATTTCCAGTTTTTCCCTCATTTGTAAATCTCTGCGATCATGTACGCTTTTAATTACCTTTGCATCCTGCCATATAATGTCAACGTGCTTTTCGTAGGCTCTTTGGGCCAAGGCAGTAACAAAGTTGCCTTTAGAAATATTGCTTTTGTGTTCTATAAGCCTCTCTCTAAAGTTTCTAGATGTAGCACCTACATAAACTTCAGTGCGGTTATCATCAATATTTCGCAAAGGTATTTTATAAACACCAGATTTATACTCCTCGGTCCTTTTATCCTTGTCGTTGCGCAGCAAATTAAAAATGGTGGGCGATCTCTTAAAGGTATGGGACCTATCTGTGGATTTAAGGGTTTTTTTCACTGTGTAATTAGCATGGAGCTTGTAAGGCAAGGTGAACCTGGGAGGCATATCTACATTCGGATTGTTTGATGCTGCAGACCCTTGTTGGGTGGGAGGGGAGGTTTTATTAAAAAATTTGGCTCTCTCTTTCATGTAAATACTTTGCATAAGTTTCATGTTGTATCCGTGTTTTATACCACAAGCATAAATTCTCTCAAGCTCTTGTTTAAGAAGTACGTCATTGCTGCAATGTGTAAAAGTCCTCCTAAAATAATATGTGAAAGCAGATTTTTTGTAGGCCCATGGGTCAAAAGACCATTTCGGGATGATAACGGGCGTTGCGGTGGGTTTAACAAATACAGTGGTGTTGATGACCCCTCCTGCAGCTCTGATTTTTATATCTAAAAAATTAACTTCTTCTTCACTAACTTGGGTTAGCTTAAGGGTGAGTCCATACTCTTTTCTGGAAAAGTGCTGGATAACTGCAGGAGGGGTCATCAACACCACTGTATTTGTTAAACCCACCGCAACGCCCGTTATCATCCCGAAATGGTCTTTTGACCCATGGGCCTACAAAAAATCTGCTTTCACATATTATTTTAGGAGGACTTTTACACATTGCAGCAATGACGTACTTCTTAAACAAGAGCTTGAGAGAATTTATGCTTGTGGTATAAAACACGGATACAACATGAAACTTATGCAAAGTATTTACATGAAAGAGAGAGCCAAATTTTTTAATAAAACCTCCCCTCCCACCCAACAAGGGTCTGCAGCATCAAACAATCCGAATGTAGATATGCCTCCCAGGTTCACCTTGCCTTACAAGCTCCATGCTAATTACACAGTGAAAAAAACCCTTAAATCCACAGATAGGTCCCATACCTTTAAGAGATCGCCCACCATTTTTAATTTGCTGCGCAACGACAAGGATAAAAGGACCGAGGAGTATAAATCTGGTGTTTATAAAATACCTTTGCGAAATATTGATGATAACCGCACTGAAGTTTATGTAGGTGCTACATCTAGAAACTTTAGAGAGAGGCTTATAGAACACAAAAGCAATATTTCTAAAGGCAACTTTGTTACTGCCTTGGCCCAAAGAGCCTACGAAAAGCACGTTGACATTATATGGCAGGATGCAAAGGTAATTAAAAGCGTACATGATCGCAGAGATTTACAAATGAGGGAAAAACTGGAAATTATGAAATCCAATGAAACCACTAATACCATCAATATTAGACAAGCGGAAGATTTAAGCCCAGCATGGAAATATGCTATTAAGAAAAGTTTATAGCACATCTAAATGTTTATTTGTCATTAAAAATAACCGTATTTATATATTCTCTAAAAAATTTTTGTTATATCCCGATTTTTTATGTTCTGACGTCAACCTGTTCAAAAATAATTTTATTTGTGTTCCATTACATTTTAAAACGAATTGTAATTCTTCTGTTCTTTACTGTTAGCAACTGAAGATGGTATCTGTATTACCGAAAACGTTTTTGCTTCCAATAAAATTTTTTAGTGAGAACTTATACTGCTAAAAATGCTTTTTGTTTCAGTTAAGGATTTATACATGTTAAGCAGTTTGTTTATTTTGAACTTATTATTAGTATTTTATAATGTTTGAATTTCTTTATTATAAAATTTCTCAGAATTTTGATGTTAATTTTCATAATTTGTATTTTAAAATACTCATATCTTTTAAATTAATTTTCTCTCCCATTTCATTTATTACAATAAATTGCATCAATGAAAAAGTTCTAATATGAAAACTGTTAATATGAAATTTTTAAGTACCTTTGACAATATAAAGTCTTGGCAGATACATCAACCCCTCAATTTACATGGTAGATTGGTTCTGCAAAAGTGCCGTATAAACCTGTGAAGAAGTTGACTCTGACCTATCCTGTGTATTTTCTCTGTTAAATGAGATAACATATTCACAACAGCATTCCACTGTTCAGCAGAAACACTAATCATATTCTCAGCCATTTTTACTAAAGAGGTGGGTTAAGTATAGTACGAGGGTTGATCCAGAAATAAGGTTCCCATCAATGTTACAAATAGACAACATTATTTATTCTCATAGCAATGTACATTGTTGGAAAGAAGACACTTTGCTCTATTTTTCGACATAATCGCCATCTTTTTCTATGCATTTTTGTAGACAGTGCTCCAATTTCTGTATCCTAATGTCGTAAACTCCGCCGCCAACCCGTTGATGAAGCGTTTCACCTCTTCTTTGACTTCATCGTCGCTCCGGAAGCATTGGCCACTCAAGTGTTCCTTTAACTAGGGGAACAGGTGATAATCGCTAGGTGCAAGGTCGGACTGTACAGTCGGTGGGGCATGACAGTCCACCCAAAGTTTGTCAAAAGGTCCTGGGTTCTATTTTCTATATAAAAACTATCACAGAAATACTATTGAACAATCAAAAATACAAGAAATAGTAATAAAAAACAGCTGGAAACACAAATAAAAACTGTGAATTGAGAATACAATAGAAAATTTGAACAAATAGATTTAATCTGCTGTATACTATTGATGCCATTTGCCATGTCTGGCAGAGAGAAACAATAGACTTTTACAACTGCAATTTCACAGGTCCTAATCGGTTTATTGCAATTGTGTTTAGGGTTTTCAAAAAAGACCATAATGAATTTGATGATGGTTTCTGTGGTTTTTCTGGCTAAAATTTCTTATTTTAAATAGTTTTTATAAAAATTTAATTCAGTATTATTTGGAAAATTTGCTTGTTTCTCCCCTTCTTTCTCTATATTCTAGATTATTGTTCTGTATAGTGTCTTATTATACTTCTCTCCAGGCAATTGAGAACCATTGATGACATACTGTTACTGATTTTATGTAATCTTGAAGATCATTGCAATTTTCTGCAACATTCAGCAATGATTGAAGCATTTGTATTCTGTATAAAAGTTTCATATTTCAAATGATCCCCCTCTCAGGCCAGTTGGATTTCACATGTCAGGTTTGTTGGAAGGAAATTAATAGTTATATTGGTTAATTCAAGATCCATATGACTTGTTGTATTGTTAGTGAAGAACAAAATCTTGCAATTCTTTTGTTTCATTTTCCAGTTGAGATCATTTAATCATTTGCAGAAAAGTGTTGAAGTCATTTATAAAAACCACTTGTTTTAACTAAATACTAAAGTTCTTACAACTTCTTAACAACAGATAGTTAATTGTCTGTTGTTAAGAAGCATATATTGAGGAGGGACCGTATTAGGGTCTGAAAATGTTTTACGACAATAAACTTTGTTTATTCCTTGCTGATAGTGCTGTAAGAACTTTAGTGTTGAAGTCATTTAAGCTTTCCTGTTAAATTTTTGTATTGCTGGAAGATTAGAGGCTTTAATGTTATTGCTCTTGAATGTTTGTGTACATGCTGCATTTCCAGTGATGACTGGCATTAATTTCTTTCCAACTGCAGAACAAAGCCAAGAAAGGATCTGCTTTGTTTTGCTGCAGAACAAAGCAGATTCTTTTTTTGGCTTTTTTTGCTTCCCTTGTAGGCATCCCTTTTCAGAGATCTCAATGCAATAAATCAGTCTTGTTCAGCATTGAAAATGTATTTTTCCTCATAACATGAAATGCATTCTGGAATTTTTTTCCATTCCTTAGCAGTTTGGAAATTAACACCAGAGATTCAGTAGAAAGGATATGGAAGCTAATATTTTAGCATATTTTGAAATATTTCAATCAACAACTACTTGCAAAGAATTTCTGAATCCCAAGATATGTAACAATTTCTTTGGCTTTTTCCTGAAGAAGAATTCCGTGTACTGAAATATTTTTCTCGTGGCATCATCTGAAGAACTCCATGACCTTATTGTTCTGTTCATCCAATGATCCAGTGCTTTCTTTCTGATCAGCACTGCAATTTTCCTCTCATCTGTCTATTGGACTTATATTTGAGTGAATCTAATACTTGTCAAATTTTTATCCATTGATATGTTTAACTGAAATTTTAATCATTTGAAGTAATTTAAATTAATTTTAATGCTATTTCGTAATTAGAATATCTATTAATAATTAAATCAAAGAGTGACACCATCTGTGAATTAATAATTGAACTAAAATTTTAAATTAATTTATCTGAAGAAAAATTACTTCAGCCAGGGATCGAACTAGGGACTTTTTGATTACCATTCCAACATCTTACTACTAGACCACTGAGCCCATCTAATAGATTGAATTTTCAGATAGCTTTAATTAATTTAGAATTAATTTTAATCAGTGATATCAGACTCTGCCAATAGATCTATTCCTGTCCGGTCAGGACCTAATATTTGCCAAATTTTTATTCTTTGATATATTTAACTGAAATTTTAATCATTAATTAGATTCATTTAGAGTAAATGCCCTTGAAGTTGGTTTATATAAAGTTTAAACTTTAATGACTGTGCTGGTCTGTGTGTTGCCTGGGCTAGTGCCATTGAGGGCCCATGGATAAATTTAGCCTGGTGAGGAATAGATCTGTCAGCAGTGTCTAATATCAATGATTAAAAATAATTCTAAATTAATAGAGCTATCTGAAAATTCAATCTGCTAGTTGGCCTTGTTGGTCTAGCAGTAAGATGTTGGGATGGTAATCCAAAGGTCCTTGGTTTGATTCCAGGTCGAAGTGGATTTTTCTTCAGATAAATTAGTTAAAAATTGTAGTTCAATTATTAATTCATAGATGACCCCACTCTTTGATTTAATTATTAATAAATATTCTAATTATGAGCTGGCACTAAAATTAGTTTAAATTATTTCAAATGATTAAAATTTCAGTTAAATTGTATGAAGGGATAAAAATTTGACAAGTATTAGGTTCATTTAGATTTAAATTCCCTTGAAGTTTGATTTATATAAACTTTAAGCTTTGATATTTGAAATAGTGGATTTTGATATTCCATACTATTCTGCTAGTTTTCAGCATGATTCCCTCTAATGTCAGTTCAATGAATTTGCATTTGCTCATTGTGAATACTATTTTATGCTTGTTTTTAAAGAAAATTCATATATGTATAGTAAATGTCAATGAAAAATATATACTGTTTATGCCTTTAGAAGTGCTTGGTAAAACATATTAGCAGTATGCTTTACTGCCATTGTTGAATTTTCATAAATTAACACTTTTTGCTTCAATCCAGATGGAAAAGTCAATGATTCAAATTCTATTTTAATATTTTTATTAATTATTTAAAAAATCAATTCATTTTTAATAATTTTTTATTTTTTAATATTTTGATGTGAAATTTGACAAATATAATTACAATATAATAAATCATTTATAACGAAAAAATTAACACAGTATAAACAAAAATTTATGAATTAATTGCATGTAGCAACTTATCAGACAAAAGTCCTGGCAAACTATGCACAATGGGGTAACCAAATATAAGAGGAAAAACTCAAAAACAGTGAAAAAAGAATTTTATGTCCAAGTTAGTGAAAAAGCATTGTCCAACTTCCAAATTAGAAGATGTCAACTACAGGAATTTTACTATATAATT
>AYEL01064458.1:0-14756 GCA_000484575.1 Olivierus martensii
TTTTTTTTTTTTTTGTGATATCTCACAATCCGTAAGTGATATTAAAAACTTTCAAAACAAAAGTTGTTTGTTTTTCACGGTTTTATCCAATTATGCCAAAATCAGCATTGGTTTCCATTGGAGATTTCATAGTTGACCCTTTGTGCCCCTACTTCCGATGGGCCCACAAAAATTTTTAATAAATTTTTATTTTTATATTTTTTCTTCAGGTATACTTTGGTAATCAAAATTTTTCCCCTACTTCCTATCTCATCGCGTTTCTCAGAAAAAAGGGTGGTACGGGTGCTCAAAATCACCCGGTATACATCGTTGGTTTAAATACACGCTACAGTCGGAAAATTATTACAGTTTAACATTAATAAAACTTTTATGATCTCATAATTATATAAAATTATTTTCATACCTTTGTAAGAAAAAATGAAAGTAATTACAAATAAATATTGACCTTTTTAAGAAAAAATGAAAGTAATTACAAATAAATATTGTCTTTTCATTATAATTTTGTTTAAAAATATTCGTCTCTTCATTTCCTTTCGAATTACGCATTCGGTTAGGTTAGTTTAATACGCCGCCATATCCTCATGGGATATTCTTTATCTGGCGGCGGCCATTTCATATCCTCATGGGATATTCTGTATCTGGCGGCGGCCATTTATAGCTCCCATCACAAACTACCCAGTACCCATGATGGGGTCAACCGAAGGATGGAGTTCAACAGGCCGGGCCCGGACCCCTCCTGAAAAATTGGTGGTGTGTTGACTCGGATTTGAACCCGGATCCTCCAGGGTGGTAAGCCGAAGCTTTCCCAAGTAAGCCGAAGCTTTACCACGCGATTTGAACCTCCAGGGTGGTAAGCCGAAGCTTTCCCACGCGGCCATCCGGCCGACATGACGCATTCGGCCCGGCAAGCAATTTGAGTTTGAGACCATTAATATATATTGTAGCAAAATGATATATGATATTAATATCCTATATATCACCCAAATATATATTTAGTTTGTCTCTCCATGATCTGTACCTACATATAATTTTAAAATATTCTGTTCAAATTTTTTGTATATGATAAAATAAATGTTATTATCCTATCCTGCATTGTTATGAAATAAGCTATTTTTTGATCGTCTGAAATTGATATAAAACTTTGTGTTTATATTAACAACTCTGATGCGATATATTTTGTAGGATGATAATATCAATAATATCGCACACGTATTTCTAAAGTGACACAAGTCAAAAACGAACGTTTTGAGAAAATTGGAAAAACTACGAAATCAGCATAACTAAAAACCATTATATAACTAATAATTTTTTCAAAATTTGTAATCTTTTGAAACCATTTTTTAGGAAAATGGTTTCAAAAGATGATGGAGGATTGCTTCCCAAGTTATAAAATGGTGCCAACATAAAAATGCAAGTTTTTGACTTGTGTCACTTTAGAAATACGTGTGCGATATGTATTTTATTATTTGACTCTTTTATAAAGATATTTGATTAAACTTGAAATATTTTTTGAAATCAACATAGATTATTTTTTATTGCCTATAAATAAAAATAAGCAATTCAAAAAATATTAAAAAGATATAAATTTTGAAGTCGTAAGTATCCTTAAAATGGCTGGAGAACTCCGGTCGATACTCTTTTGATTTTAGTGTATTTTTTACTTGATTTGTAACTAATTTCCAAAACATTTTTTTAACATTTTATTAGTGTAATATATAGTTTTGTATTAAAAATTAAATAAACTATAATTTAAACCGTACTTTTTGAAATATCGTTTATAAAAAAGTATATAATTTTCCTAAATGATATATTTTTTCACTGATATAATGTATTTTAATATCGTATAACTTTTAGTATCGTATAACTATAGTTAAATTTAATTACTAAAAGTCATCAGGAAATAATATCTACAAAATCTTCAATCATGTTGCTAGATAAAAATACAGATTTAATTCCGTATTTTGTGATAAAACGCGAGTTAATCACGCAGGTTCTTCATAAGCAAGCTCCTTTTGCAACTCAGTGACGTCATAGTGACGACACATTACGTTGAGGTATGCACATAGGCGTGTCTAAGTGTATCGTGGTGGCGTCATCTGTTGTCAAAAAACATGGATATCTAAAAGAAGACGCAGCAAATTTGAAAATCCGTTAAGAAATGTCTAATTTCGAACATCTAATTTTTGAATGTTTTTCGAATTTATTTCTTCTTTGTGTACATTCTAGAGAAAAATTAATACTTTTATTTTGGAGGTTTCACGAGGTTGCTGAGGTTTTCAGTTATTAACAAAGAAATTACTTTAAAACAAAGGTACAGCGAGAATTTTTGTAACTCATCACGAATTTCATGTTTGAAAATATTAGAACTCATTTTTTAATTGCTTTTATTATTTAAATTATATATTGAAAGTAGAAATGAAGATAATCTATGAAAGTGAGGCACTAAAACGTAAGAAAAAGGCAGAAAAAGAACAGATAAAAAAATACCATAATTACATGCAGCAACAGCTACAAATGAGAGGGGAATTCATGAAAGTTCGCCAATCACAGCAATTCCATCTTCAAGTACAGCGTCTAGTAGTTCAAATCAATTTTTTTGGAAATTCCTCGGATGATTTAGTTGATTAGCTCACGATACGACAATAGAAATCGACTTACCACTTAATAGAGGTTATGATATTGGGCTGTGGGGTGATTTATCTAATGAAGATGTTTCATTTTGGATTGAACAAGGACCAACAGCTTGTCAGCACCTGAACGATAATTTTTAATCTTCTAAACAGTTTTACAAGGATCATGATTGGTATTGTTCAAGAGCATTATTTACTAGTGAAAGAGTCAATGGCGAGATATACACTCGTGAATGGCTGATTTATTCACCATTTGTAGGCAGTTTTTTTGTTTTGTATGTAAAATATTCAAAATTTCAAATTTCTCCCTTGACCACAAAGAGACTTAAAGATTGAAAAAATGCTGCTTCTTTATTGAAAAGCCACATGTGTTCGTCAAAGCATAGAGAGGCTTTGATGTTTTATTTGGTATGTAGAAGCAATAATACATTATCTGATCAGTTGGAAGATGAAATACGGAAAGAACAAACTGTTGGCGAAAGATACTGGAACGAGTAGTAGCAGTGATTTGTACTTTGGTTGAGAGAAACCTGGCATTTAGGGGTCAAATAAAACATTTGGAATGGAGGCCAATGGAAACTTTATTGGAGTTTTAGAATTGATATCAAAATTTGATCCATTTTTATCTGAACATATTAAAAATTATGGTCAAGTTGGTTCGAGAACTTAATATCAATCAAAAACAGTACATGAATAACTATGCTTTGATGGCGAAAAAAAGTTTTAGAATCAATTATTACAGATGTGAAAAAATCGAAATATTTTGGAATTTCAGTCAATTCCACCCCAGGTGTTTCTCACAAGGATCAACTATGCATTATTTTGAGATATGTAGAAGATTTTTGAACTAATGGAACGTTTTTGAACTTCATTGAAGTTGAGGATCACACTGGAGCCAATTTAGCGGAAACGATTGTAAATTTTTTGAAAACTAAAGCTGATTTGAATTTTGCTGATTGTAGATCTCAGTCATATGATAATGCAATGAATATGACAGAAAAATATAAAGACATGCAGACAAAACTTTTGGAAAAGAACGGCGCATGGTAAAAAACTTGTATTGCAAGTTTTTTATCATGCGCTGGACACTCACTGAATCTGGTTGGTTCTTCTGCTGCCGAATGTTGTATAGAATCAATCAACAATTTTGGAATTGCTCAACAAATTTTCAATTTTTTCTTCATCGTCCATCAAATGATGGAGTGTAAGTGAAAAAAATATCAACCAATCAGTGAAATCATTATCAAAGATAAGATGGAGTGCTCGAGCATCCAGCTAATACATCGTAATTATGGAATATTGGATGCTTTAAAGTAGTTTTGTAGAGAATGAAAGTTTTGATGGAACCTCAAGAGCAGACGCACAAAATTTACTGTCAAAAATGGAATAGTTTGAGTTTGCATTGCAGTTTTTGGAACGTAATACTAGAAAGACTTAATGCAGTTTCCAAGTCCTTACAAGATTCGAAAATCACGTTAGACATATGCTCTTCTTTGTATTCATCTCTTGGAGAGTTACTAATGAATTTGACTGATCAGTTTGATACAATCGAAGCAGCAGCTAAAACAATTATTGATTGATAATAAAATTATACAAAAAAGACACAACGAATTAAAAAAGATTTCCATGTGAACCTCAATCAAATGAAAAAGGGATAAGTCCTAAGGAAAACTTTAAAAATGATGTTTTTCTGAAAATTTTGAAAAACATTAATATGAATTTGGAACAACGAACTGAGTCTTATAAGGATATTAGTCAGAATTTTGGATTTTTAATCAACATTGACATTCCTAATGAAGAACAGAAGACGTATGCAAAATATCGTCAAGCAATACCAAGGAGATATTGATGCTTCATTATATTGTGAAATCTTGCAACTCCATAGTTTCATCAAAATTAATTATCGAGATCGAGAATTCCCTTTGATTCATTTGTTCTTGTGAAAGATGGTAAGAGAAAAGAATAGGGAAATTGCATTTCCAAACACGGGAACAGTTTTAAGAATTTCTTTATGCTTGATAATTACCAACTGTTCTGGTGAGAGAAGTTTTTCAAAATTAAAATTAACCAAAAATGTTCTAAAATCAACCATGGCCCAGAATATTTTAACCAATTTCACTTTATTATCCAGCAATGTCGATAAAATGAAATCCATTGATTTTGATTTATTTATTAATCTATGAATTTGCCAGAGAAAAATATAGAAAAAATTTTTTGTAAAACAAATTTTAATTTTTATACCATATTGAATTTTATAACAAATTTTTTGAATTTGCCAGAGAAAAATAGAAAAAATTTTTTGTAAAACAAATTTTAATTTTTATACCATATTGAATTTTATAACAAAAAAATAAAAATAGTTTTCATATTTCGTAAAGCCTCACCGACCGTCTCTCAATTCGATAATCTAGGATTATTATTTTTAGGGGCCACAAAGCCTTGCTCGTCTTAGGACCCCCAAAAATGCAAATCCGGCCCTCAGTATAGGACTGTCAAATTATAATATTGTATTCAATACAGTGGTACCTTGGTTAACGACGTCCTCAGATAACGACGGCTTTGGTTACCGACGAGTGGCTGAAAGAAAAAATGTCTTGGTTAACGACTCCTGCTTATGTGAACTTCCGACAAAATAGAGCTCTGTAAAACAGCTCGTTATCGCATCACAATTTTATAACAAAAAAATAAAAATAGTTTTCATATTTCGTAAAGCCTCACCGACCGTCTCTCAATTCGATAATCTAGGATTATTATTTTTAGGGGCCACAAAGCCTTGCTCGTCTTAGGACCCCCAAAAATGCAAATCCGGCCCTCAGTATAGGACTGTCAAATTATAATATTGTATTCAATACAGTGGTACCTTGGTTAACGACGTCCTCAGATAACGACGGCTTTGGTTACCGACGAGTGGCTGAAAGAAAAAATGTCTTGGTTAACGACTCCTGCTTATGTGAACTTCCGACAAAATAGAGCTCTGTAAAACAGCTCGTTATCGCATCACGTGATTAATTAGCTCAGTCAATCGTTTTTTTAACAATCAATTCAAATCCGACAATATCATTATTAAAATTAATAAAATTATAACCATATAAAAATATATTTAAGTAAATGATAATTAACATATAGTAATGAAAACAAATTATTTAATTAATTAAAAATAGACGTGCAACAGTTCACTAGTTTTTAGTTTCTTAAAGATGATTTCTAGACGATTATTATTTTAAATTCTGCGAACAAAGTCTAATTCAATTGTTTATTTGTGTTATATATTACTTGACACCTGCGAGTGGTGTGACGTCGCAGTTTCGGATTCCATTAGAAAAAAATAACGTCTGTCCGAGATCTTATAGTTCATATAGACAATAAATCGGTGCGTGTCACTTTTCGTTCGCCATCAAAAGGCAAAATCAAATCTTATCTATATAATAGTAATTGAATCTATAAGCTGCTAATCAGTGTTTACAGGTTCGTTTGTCAAAAAACTCCGAAGTGAGCCCAATTGTCCTTCTGGTGAAGATTGATAATTAAAAACTGTTTCCACGAACAATTCATTTTATTAAAGTTAATTTTTTGTAGCAAATATAATAAATAAATGATATTTTCCATATTTTTAGGACATTTTAAATGAGTTTTATCTGCATTTTTAATATTTACTATGGTTGTGGGAAGGAGCCGAAACGAATTAATCAATTTTCAATTAAATCCTATGGGGAATCGCGCTTTGGATAACGACGGCAATGCTGGAACTGTTACCGTCGTTAACCAAGGTATCGCTGTATTTGTATTCTGCTAAATTTCATTAATTGAGATATATTAAAACTTTCACTAAATGTATTAATATTTTCTAAAATTTATATAAAATCAAATAAATATCTGGATAAATTTAAATAATTTCATTTTAGAAAGTTGGCACCAAAATGTTTACTTCAATAATGTCGCTTCGATCGTATATCAGCTGGGACTGTTTGTAAACAGCAAAAGGTCGATTATTAGGTCAAGGTAAACGAACGACGTTTTCGCGATTTAAAGGAGAATTCACTTCAAATTAGTGAAAAATTAAATTTATTGACGTTATTTGAACCTATTAAATTCAAATTAATATAAAGAACAAGTAAGTTCCATCTTTAAATAAGAAATTTCGATGTTCATTTGAAAGGGAAAAAGTTGATTGCAAACAAAGAAGCACTTTTCGTTTCAAACGTAATAGCATTTATATTTTTATAGGAAAAATGTAATTAATGATTTATACAAGAATTAATTCTGATGAGAAGCGATTGTTAAATAATAATATGATTACAATATTTACAAATTTCGAAAAGTCATACATAAAACTTGTCAAATAATAACTTTAAAAATGTTTTGAATTTATTAACAACATATGGGTTATATTTTATAATTATTTTTAAAATTTAATTATAAATTAATTTAAAAATAATAATCGAAAATTTTATTATAATATATAATAATAATCGAAAATTTTATATTGAGCATTTTAAATCAAAAATAATTTATACTGGAATTAAAATTTAATTCAAAAGTAAGCGTTAAATTACTCTTATTTTTGAACTGAATTATAATTCATTTCTCTCAATTTATTTATGATAAATGTATCAGAAATATTTGCGTTTTAATTTTAAAATAGAGAATAAATTATACCTAAAAGTTTTAAACTATACTTTATTTTAAATTATCTAAATTTTATTCATCATTATATTTGATACAATCATATAGTATATATATTATCTGCTTCACAATGAATGCATGTTGAATTTTGGTTTTTTATCAAGGGAAACAACATTTTGGAAGCCTATAACTCATTAACTGTAAACTTTTTGTTTATTTAAACATTTCATTTTATAGTAGATAAAATATAATTGACAGTTTTTTAGCAAGTAATGTATTGTGCTGTATTTTCTTATCGAAATGAAGAATCGATAAAATTGTTAATTTTAGCAATAACATAGAGGAAAGAAGAAAAAAATGTTTACTAGCAAATCTACAAGTCTTATAACATTTGCATTATTTTTATGAGTCAATATATTTTTCTATAGTACATAAGTAGAGATATATATAATGTAAGTTTAAATTTTTTTATAATTGCTATAGATATGCTCAAATTTTAATATAATTTTTCTTTTACTTAATAAATTATTTTCATAGAAATTTTGAATTATCAAAATTCAAATAAATAATTTTGATATGTGATGGAAAAAAGTATAAAAAGAAATTTTGGACAAATTAAAACTTTGTTATCTGACACTTACATCATAAGAAAATTATTTTAATCAGCATATCTAGCTAAGAATCTATAGTTTATTTTATTTTTATTTTGCAGATATCGATTTTTTCCAAAGTATTTTGGTTTAATACATAAGAAAATAACTTTATTTTTGTTAAAAATTTATATTTTTAAGGTGTTTTCAAGAATAATTATTCAAGAAAGACATATGAGAATGGCTTATAAGAAACTGAGTTTATTTTCACAATCATGTGAACACATTATAATATGTAATTAGTTTATATATCAACTAGTTATGTTGATCATCTGGTTTATTTGTGCACCAAGATTATTTGAGCACTGTTTTAGATAATAGTGAAAACAAGTGTTTTCATCACTTTGTCTTTTCAAAACAGAAATTTGATAAATTATAATATATTGCAGAACTATAAATCCATAGGATTTTTAAAATATCAATAATCTTTTTTAGTCATTAATAGACTGGGTTAAAGTAATTTTTAATGAAAATTAGCATTAAGTAAAGACGACAAACTTTACTTTCTTTAGATATAAATATTATAAGGATCTAGTATATTCTGTTCAAATGTATGATTAAAGGGGCTCCTTGGTGCTCTCCTCAGAGTGGAAAGGGGCCCAACTATTGCTTTGACTTTTCCTTATAAAAAAAAATTGTATGATTAAAATATATTGTTTATATTATTCCATAATACTATGTACTGTAGCAAATACAAACACATAACAATAAATAGTTTTAATTTATGAATTTTCTATTCTTTCTTTATAAATTACTTTTTATCAAGTAATGTATAGATCAGCGTTTCTCAAACTATGGGTCGCGACCCCAAATGAGGTCGCAAAAATTAAATTCAAATACTTGAATTTCAGTTTATATGTAATTTCACAAACGTCCAATATTTAACATATGACAACATATGTATTTTCAATGTAGTTAGCTGATTGTGTTCATCTTAATAAGTGTATAAATGATTTTTTATGTATTTGTATGTTTTATTTCATATTTAATACCTGGGGTCGCGAAAAATCTCCTAATGAAAAATGGGGTCGTGAATGAAAAAAGTTTGAGAAACGCTGGTATAGATCATTTAAACAGTTAATTTTTATTAAAAAAATCTTCAATTTTCCAATCTTACAAAAAGTTTTTAAAAATGTAGTGTAGAATACATAGATTATGCTTACAGTGACCATATTTTTTTGGAGAAAATAAAGGACAAATAAGAAATTATTTTATAACAAGAAAAGCAGGCTGCATTTATTTGTTTCATTAAAACTGAAAAGTCTTATATCATTTATTATAAAATATAATAAGCAATACCAATAATAAACACAATACAATGAATAACACAGCATTTTAAACAATCCTATTATTACTTTAAAAAAACTAATTTTGATATTTTTCTTGAGAATGAACTTTTTAAAAAATCAGGTTTGTGTTTTAAAAATTCATAAAAGTATACACATCATATCGAGGTTGTATTTGGTATAAATACATGATTCCATTTGACTTTTAATTGGATTTTCTCAGTAGTCCACATATTATTCACTAATGAAAATACCCATTCAGTGGGGGCATTAGATCCGGGGAGACAGAAATAAAATTCAACGATTTTTAAAATGTTTTTAAACGATTTATGTGTTTGTTTGTGAAATATTTAAAAATTCTAACCCATCTATGTTGGCAGGACTTGTCATTTTGTCACCTTTCTTTGATCTTTTAATAATCTTTTGAGGTGACCACACAGAAACATGACACTGTCACAGAATAATTCACAAAATAAAGGACAAAATGGCCATTTTAGAAAAAAAAATAAACCCAAAGGACCGAGAAGTGAAATAAAGGACATATGGTCACTGTAATTATGCTATATTAAGAAAAATTATATATGAATGAAGAGATAAATTTTAGAGTAAAATGTTCAATATATAAATTTGTATGACATATATAATCTGAATACAAAATTTTAATTAATGTACAATTTTTAAATCAAGTATAGATCACTGTTCCAAAAATTAATAGCTAAAAGCAAACTAGGCTAGAAAATATCTGTATATTTAATTGAAGGTTTAGTATGCATCTGTTTTTCATTAAATAATTTGGTTTTATTACTATTGATAAATCATTTATATGACTAAATAGTTAAGAATATATATTCAAAATCAAAACCAGATATAAGTGAATTATGATTTTTATTAATCATAATTCACTTATATCTCACTGAGAGAAAAACTTGTGCAATGCTATAATATTGACTTCAGGGAGCAATAGGAACATTTATCTCAATGGAAATTTGAAGATGGGGCAAAAGTGCCTTTTTGTCTCCTATATTATTTTATATTTAACAGTGCAAAAATTATCATAAATGTAAATAATCATTAAAATCGAAATAACCATTCTTTTTGTGTAACTTTGTGGAAAATATATATATATATATAGTGATAATTCTCGCTCCTATAACAAAAATAAAAAATCAGAGGCACTGTGCAATGCCAACAGTAGATGTATAATCTGGAGAAATATATTTATTGATAATGATACAGTATACCCTTGCTAATCCAGACTTTGTTTTTTTTGTTTTTAAATTAAATAAAATGTTATTGTGTTAGTAGCTTAGGACTAGACTTATATCTATAATGAACTTATCACAGTCACTCTGCTAAAGAATTGATAGGACAGAAGGTGTTAGTAGTACCAACCCGACCCAACCTAAACATTCTGATATCTCCACTCCCACAAGAAAGAAAGTGTGGGGTGGACATACCACCGACACACCTCAGCCATCGGGAAAAACCAATGGAAGTTCGTCATTGGAGAAAAACCAACAGCTGAATTGGACCGGAGGAGGCAGTTTGCCTGGAAATAATAATCCATTTAAAAAAACACTTTAGCCTTTCAAAAGTTTTTGTGGTATTTCCACATGTTTCTTCAATTGGTTTGCCTTATGTGGAGCTAGTTGTTTGTTTCCGTGGCATTTCCTATTGTTTCCCTGAACTATTTGATCTAACTTGCATTTATACTTTTGTTTATTTGTGTTTCCAGCTGTTTTTTATTGCTATTTCTTGTATTTTTGATTGTTCAATAGTATTCTTTTGATTCTAGCATGTTTTCAATTGTTTATCTCTAGTTCTATTGTTCCCGATTGATTTATTTGGTGTCAGATTTCCATTTTTTATTGGATATAATGCAAAAGTTTGGTCAGAAGGCAAAGAAGTGCACACATCCATACAAATTCCAAAAAAACAAGAATGGCGGTGAGTAATGGCGACTAACTCCTTGTCACAACAGTCCGATCGCCTTTTTGTCCGAGACAGATTATCTCGAATAAATTTCTTAATTGATACCGGAAGCAATGTGTCTATCATACCTGGGTCGAGACCAAAGAACCGACAAACAATGACACTGACCGCTACAAACTCATCCATGATACCAGTTTATGGACATCGCAGTACAACAATCAACTTTGGTCTCGGCAGGAAATACACGTGGACATTCCTCATTGGAAACGTTTCTGTGCCTATTATTGGAGCTGATTTTCTTTTTGACTACAATTTAGCTCCACATCTATGTAGATGCCATCTCCGGGATATGAAGACACAGGCCTCGACACAAGGGACAATATGAACGACCCATATCTATACGATCCGTGTGATCGACAGCACCAATAATTTCCATCAATTATTAACAAAATTCCCCAACATCAGCAAACCACCACAACCTGGACAAACAGTCAAGCATACCAGTGTGCCATTACATCAAAACATTCCAGCCACTGGTCCACGCCAGACCTCGTCATTTAGCTCCAGACTGATTAAGAATTGCAAAACAAAAATTCCAACATATGATCCAACTGGGGCACATGCACCTATCCAATAGTAATTATGCCTCACCTTTACATATGGTAAAGAAGAAAGACAGCATGGAATGGTGGCCTGTTGGGGACTACAGAGCATAGCATTAAATGCCCGAACTCTGAAGGACTGATACAGTGTCCCAAATCTCCTAAATTTCACAGCAGAATTTCATTGTTCGAAAATTTTCTCACGGATCAACTTAGTTAAGGCATACCACCAGATATCCCTAGTGTCCCCATCTCCTAAATTTCACAGCAGAATTGCATTGTTCGAAAATTTTCTCACGGATCAACTTAGTTAAGGCATACCACCAGATATCCCTTCATCCCGATGACATCCACAAGACTGCAATAATTACACCCTTTGGGTTGTATGAAAGCACTAGCATGCAGTTTGGTTTGTGTAACACATCAGCAACTTTCCAACAATTCATCAATGAGATCACTCAAGGACTTGAAGGGGTATATGCTTTTGTCGATGACATACTGGTGGCTTCAACATCTACAGAAACACATACACAATACCTAGAAGCACTTTTTGTCAGGCTATATGATTATGGCCTAAAAATTAAACCATCAAAGTGTGTAATGGGAGTAAATTCCATCGAATTTCTAGGATTCAGAGTTTCAGCACAAGGCAGAGTGGAGGCAATAACTAAATATCCTCAACTCACAGATGCCACCCAATTGCACTGATTCCTGGGGCTATTCAATTTCTATTGGCAATTTATTCCCAAGGCCGTTCACATGCTATCACCTCTAGAAAAACTACTCAAGGGACAACAACAAAAAAAAACACCACCAGCAAAATTCTGTCCCACTTGCCACATCATTCTCTTGGTCAGACGCAGCTGAAAAAGCTTTCAAGGAAGCAAAAATAGCACTGGCAAGAGTCACGCTGTTGAACCATCCTATTCCTGGTGCCAAGTTAAGCCTATGGATAAACACATCTGATTTAGCAGTAGGCAGTACACATGCAGGAGGAGGGCAAAGACTGGAAACCAATTGCATTTTTATCTGTGAAATTATCTACTTCACAACGCAAATGGTCAACTTATGATAGAGAATTATTAGCAGTGTACACCTCGATCTGCCATTTACGTCATATGCTATAAGGCCACCAGTTTATCATCTACTGTATACTGACCAAAAACCACTTACATATGCATTTAGCCAGAAACTTGACAAATGCTTCCCTCAGCAATTATGCCATTTGGATTATATCTCTCAATTCTTGATGGACATCAGATATGTTCAAGACACTGCCAACACGGTCGCAGATGCATTATCTCGTGTAGAAGTCAATCAGGTCAGTATGGCACATTATCTAGACTTCAAACAATTCGCTGATGCACAAGCAAGCGATCCCAAATTACAAGCTCTCTTACAAGCAGCACCACAATCATCATCATCCCTGAAACTGGAACTGAAATCATCACATATAATCGAGCAGAATTTCTATTGTGATATGTCCACAGTCTACCCCGACCTTTTGTCCCTGCATTGTACCAACAATTAATATTTCAACAGTTTCATGGGTTGTCGCATCCCGGAAAAAGAGCAACACAAAAGCTCATATCTGACCGATACATTTGACCCAGCATGCGAAAAGACATTAAGAAATGGACTCAATGCTGTGCTGCATGTCAATGCCCAAAAATTCATCATTATACAAAAACAGCATTAGGAACCTTTGCTCAATCTGATGCCCATTTCATCCATATTCATATAGATATTATAGGACCCCTCCCACCATCAGCAGGCAACATGTACTGCTTATAGCCATAGATTCACTTGATGGCCTGAGGTTTTTCCCCTATGCCGGACACATCAGCTGAAACAGTAGGAAGAAACTTCTACGCCAGATGGATTGCATGTTTTGGCTGCCCCATCACAATAACAATGGACCAAGGTTGGCAATTTGAATCCCGCCTGTTCCAGGAATTCACTTCATTGCTGGATACCAATCAGATTAGATGCACTGCCTATCATCCCTAAGCCAATGGAATTGTGGAACGTTTCCACAGGCATTTAAAAGCAGCCATCACAGCTCATGAAACAGTCTGGTGGACAGATACTCTGCCCACGGTGCTCCTTGGTATCCGATCAGCGATCAAGACAGACATACAAGCAACACCTGCCGAGCTAGTTTATGGCATGCCGATACGCCTCCCTCAGACATGATAGACTCTGAACATTCAAATCCATGTACCTCACAATATATTCAAACCTTGCATGAAACAATGACCCAACTGAAGTCCACAACAACTTCCTGCCACAGGAAACCTACTGTTTTCATGCACTCATCTCTACAGAACTGTATGCATGTTTTTCTGTGCTGCAACTACACTTCTCCTTCACTCAGTCCACCATATACAGGACCACATAAAGTTTTATCTTGGACAGAAAAAACTATGAAAATCATGCACAAGGGAGGAAATATCATCATATCATTAGACAGGGTAAAACCAGCCTACATACTGGACGAGTGTTTTCAACAGCCATCCCAGAATGTCCAGGACACAAGCACATCAACAACATCGGACTACGCCCACCTAGCACTAAAGCCTACTAGTACTGAGTCAACAAGGAAGCCCTGCTTAAAACCGAACACAATTTATACCAAAACAAAAACAACTAAGAGTGGAAGTAAAGTTCATTTTCCTTCTCGTTACCTAACTGAGATACATACATAGTATGTATACCTACCACATGCCAATTCTCGAGTTCATACTCCGAAGGATTAGAGTACTCTAGGGAATTATTGTGGCACACCCATCCTCACTAGAGGGCAGCACTGCACCAGGAGAAGCCGATACCGTTTTTGTCCAAAAGAGGTACCCTTTTCACTTTTTCCGTGGGAGACGTTTCAAACTAGATATCTTAGTCTACGCGATACCGTTTTTGTCCAATAGAGGTACCCTTTTCACTTTTTCCGTGGGAGACGTTTCAAACTAGATATCTTAGTCTACGCTAGTGATGGGTCGTTCATGAGTGATTCGATCAGAATGATTCAATCAC
>AYEL01064463.1:0-20032 GCA_000484575.1 Olivierus martensii
AAAGTTATAACAAAATCCTCAAGATTTATATTATTTAATCATTATTATTTTTTTTTTAATTTTTCTTAGTCATTTATGGATCTTTATAAAGAAATTTTACAATATCAGAGTTATAATTATGCAGTTTTGTTTGTTTATAATCATCTTGCGAGGAGATTAGCTAACAATTTGAATATTTTTAAGCATAATTAATGCAATTTTTATACATTTTTTTTTTTTTTTTTTTTTTTTTTTTTTTTTTTTTTTTTTTATGCAATTTTTATACATTTTTTTTTTTTAAGAGTTACTAGAGAGATTTACTCTAAGCATAGTTTATAATGAATTTGAGTATAATTTTATTATATTTATAAACTGTTCACAATTTTTATTTTTATAAAGTTTTTTTTTTTTTATTCTAGTTGAATTTCTTATCATCTGCCAGTTCTAAAGCACCTTTTACTCTAATCTTCTGGAAGAGGATACACTTGTGAAAAGTTGCTCGAAAGAAGTATAAAATCAGAAATGAAAGCCAAAAATAAAAATAAATCTTTTTTTTTTTTTTTTGTGAAAGATTCTTGAAATACTGTTATACGAATTTTTAAAATTTTTGAAAATTAATTATCTCCAGTTAAAATTACGGAAGATGGAGAGAGAGAGAGATATACGATAATGGTTATCATATCCGAAGGAATAATTTGGAGAAAATAAATTTTATCTAGTGTTAATTATATTATTCAAATTGGTGTCCATAAATGATCGAGAATGGTTTATTTTACCTTTTCCGTTTAAGCCGTTTTGGCCATTTATTGCACTTATAGAAGAGGAATAATTATTTTAAACTATGCATAACGATGCCATTAATTTAAACTAAATGATATTTCATTGTTATTGTATAACGATATGTTTACCGACTTCATTTTCATTAGCGACAATTACTTTTATCCTCTGGGTAAATTTTCCATAATACAGGAGAGTAACAAAAGTATACAATGATATTCTCTTTTAGTATGAATAAACATAGATCGTTTCACACTTAATTTAACAGCCTATGATAGTGACTAAGCTCTGTGAAAATTTGCAGTAAACGCAACTAGATTCCCAAATTAAATTCTTTAAAAATTCACTAACAGAATTAAAAAAAAAAAAAGCTTTTATTAAAATCGATAAAGTATGTTTTATTATTAAAATTTTAATTAAGAACAAAACCGACAAACATCTGTATCCCAACGGATGTTATATATAGTTTTATAAAACATTAATGGAATGTTTTAAATATTAATTAAAGAAATAAAATTAATGTTCAATTTTGAAAGAGATTAATAAAGGTAACATAAGTTAATTTATAGTAAAAAATAAAAAAAATATATATTTATATTGCTGTGAGTGTGTGTGACTGTGTTGAGAAAGAAATTTTCTCATCTGTATATCTTTAGAGATTTGAGTTCGTGTTGTATGTAAGAGAGTTGATATGTCTCGTTAATACTGAGAAGATTACTTTGCTTGGAAATTCGCTAGGGAAATTCTCAATTACTTCAGTTGTCCAATAACTATTTTCTATTCTCTCTTAGTACTGTGAATCGAATGCGAATTTGTTGAAAATGTAACAGTCAGATGCGGGATGGTTCATTTAGAATAGAGCTTAAGCCAATCTACTGTACTACTGGGACAGACTTCATTCTACTTTTCTAAATCCTCCTCTGTTACTATTTAAAGTCGAGTAAAAGTTATTTGTTTGTAAATAAAAATTTTTGCTCTTTTTTTGTTTTCTTTCTTATTTGCCCAATTGCTATAGTTGATGCTTCAATTTTTCTTTTTCTATTCATTTCGATTCGTTATGTTTCGAAGGGATACAAATGAGTTTCTAACAATAAAAAATGACACTTAAAATTTATCTATGTGCTGTTTTCATTACCAAAAACATTGAATTATTTATTTTATTATTGACACAATAATATTTATAGCAAAAAACGGAAATAAGAATAAAGGTATAAAAAAAGAAAAACTACTGTGTGTGTTGCAAAATACTTTCGGACCGTTACGAAATGTTGAAAAATGGAATTTAGTAACATTTGTAAAATAACGATCTTCTTTAAACTTTTCAATTCATTTAAATCGATTTTTTCAAAGAAAAATTCTCTGAACTACAATTTTTTTTCTTGTTTGGAAAGAGAGGTATGCAATTTCCACTTTGTGCAATATGTAAAGTGTAACTTCTTTCAACAGTTTGTTGCAGAAGCAGGTCGTCGTCGTCAGACAAGAAGGCGGATAGAACAGTTTTTGACAGTAGTTGGTCGAATACGACAATATCCGTTTTAGTACCTGTGCTCGAAGAGTATTGGATCTGCTGTGTGCCTTTACACTGTACAGAGTTGAAGAGAGAAACCAAGAAAAATTCGAAAAATTTCCTTTTCTTCGACTACTCGAACAGACGTGACGATATGCGATTGGAAAAATCTTGCTTATGATTCAAAAATTGGCTAGTAAAACGTATTTTTTTGTATTATTATCGTCATTTTTATACAGATATATTCCTTATTCTTCCTATTTAAATGGATCAATCTATAGAAGTATACTGAAATTATTTTAATAATTAAATGTAGATCCTCGCCATTACAATAAAATAACAACATTTATCCAATCTCAATGAATTATCCGGTAATTGCAGATTAGAATTAACTCTATTAAGCTGTCAGGAACAACCTGGAAGAGGTATATAACGTATATTGTTGCTCGATGTCACTCTCTAAGAATCAGTGATGCATCTCTCTCTCCTCTCTCTCTCTCTCTCTCTCTGCTTATATATTATTATCCATGTATAATTTACAATCTAATCGCGCTGCAAATGCAATTTACCATTGTCAAATTTTATCTAATTTGTTTTTTAAGCTTTTAGTAACTTATTCATCGAAAAATTTCACCTCTTGGTAGAAATAATTGCATTTTATTTTCGAATAATAAGGCCTCAAGTTTCGTTCGTCTTTTCTCTTTCCACACGACGAAAACATCGTTAATTTTGAAATTCGAGTTAAGTCGAATTACCAATTACTAAATCAAGATTTTCTGTGCCAATTTTGAAGAAAATATCTTCATTTATTGAATTCGTACAGAGGTATATCTACATTGATTCAACTCGGCAAACAATTGTAAACATTCGAAATGGGATACATCGCCTAGAGGTTTGTTATAATTGACCTTTCACTTATATATATATATATATACCTTACTTCGTTTTCAGCTATTAAAGCTGGTACATCTCTGTTGGGATACTTCTCTATCATGCGTATCATTACTGTCTCATGAGGGGGCAGTTTACAAGAGGATTTGAGGTAATAATACTATTGTACTTTGATTCTCTTTAGATGAGAAACTGAATTATTAAAGTTTTGAAAGCAAGTTCTATTTCGATTCGATACAAATAGAATTTTCATCCTAAGCAGTTGATAAATTTAATATTTTATTCCATCAATTATATACATTTAATCTAAGTTCGTATAATGTAAACGATTTAGTTTAAATATTTAATAATTTATTCAATAGATAAAAAAGACATCTTGTGCTATATTTTTTCATTATATTATTATTATTTTATTGAATTTTATCGTATTTAATATTCCCTTAACAACTGAATTCATAAATATCAAATTAAGTCTGATTTCCTGCATACTTCTAGTTTTGAGGAATTTAGGAAATTTTCTACATTAACTTCCTCTCATGTATAGTTTCCATCAATCTTCATCATAATCTGGCATATAACTATGGTCTATCGTGAATAATTCATGGCACTAACTGTACTTTCAGCATCACATTGCCACATAAACTTAGCCTAAATCCAATATACGAGTACAACCACCAAATATAATAGGGTACATATGACATGATTTAAGAACTGACCTTATCTTCGAATGTGGGACCAAATGTTTTTCATATAGCAGCTTTTTTATATTGAACGTAAATTACTTTCCATCGAAATTATACTAACTATTATGAAGTGTCGAAAACACATAAATCTTAAGATTCTACTGTATATTAATCTAACTGGAAGATTATTTAAATGTCTAAGTTAAAAAATATATATATATATATCAAAAATTGAGATGCAAAGATCTCTCTCATCTCTTTCTGCCACTTCATCCGATGCACATATCGATTTTTCTTTATTGGGAAAATTGGAATTTCTTTCTAAGCATCTTGTCAAAAGTAATACTTTCAAATTTAATCTGACGTATTTCTAGAAAAGTAAATCAAGCAATACTTTTTCTATTTTACTATATATTTTTCACAATATACTTCAAGACAATCTGAAATCTAGGCCACTCTCTTGGCTTTAAATTCGACTTTTGTCTTAGTAAGAGAACCACATTTTCGACTATTGCTAAAAATATTTCTTTAAAAACAGAAAAGATTTTATTTTTATTTTTTATTTTTTTCCCCTGATTTTTCACTACTTCGGATATAATGCGTTTTTCCTATTCTTCAACAAAATCCTTTATAATCTTTAACGTTATTTCTCTACGACGTTGATGCATTTGTAACTAGCAACATCATTTTTTTATCCAAAATCGAATTAGTTTCTATAAGATGCAACTTATTTAGTAGATTTAATAGTCATGGTGAATAATAAATGGATACTGTAGCCAGTAAAACGTGTGCTGGATTCGTGGTTACGAACAGATTTTTCCTTTCTTCAATGTTTTAAAATTGACGAATGCCAAACGAGATTAGAGAGAAGTGAAAAATATAAAAATTATTTCTAAAAATAATATACATTAAATATATATCAGATATTATTATATCGATTCTCTATTAGTCCCAGACGAGATATAAAATAACAGTTATTAACCTGCTGCACCACAATTGTTATGAAGATTATCGATAGCTTTATAACTTTGATAGGTTACATAAATGCGAATTAAATCATTTTTATTAATTTATGAAACTCTATCGGCATATTTAACGTGCATAAAACATAAATTATAATATATTTAATCGATTTTTATAAAAATCGAAAACATTTTTACCTACTCAAAAATAACATCGATTCTGACATTTCTTCGGTTGCCTGTATTAAAAATAATGTCATTCGAAGCCGAAATGATCTCTTAATAATTACAACAGACAACAATTTTGGCAAAATTAAGTAAAGGAAATCTCTCATGCGAACTGATCTAATTTAAAATAAAGACAATTGATGTTCTCGAATTTCTTTCTCGATTAACTTTTAATGATATCTTCATCGTCTTGAGAATACTTTTAACCTCTGGGAATAACAAAACATTGTTCTTCTGGTATCATTACAGGCGAGTAGAGTCAGATTCTGTCGTCATTTATTTCTAGAGACAACAGTCAAGATTGGTGTGTGACAACTGACTTTAAGGTGAGACAGGTATAGATAGAGAGGGAAGCCAATCAGCATGAAACAAATTAATGATCAAATAACCGACAAAGACATCTGTTGAGAGAAATGTTCCCACATCTGTTATTTGTCTCTATTATCTAGACTTCAGTATCCTAGATACTAGATAATCAATAATTTAATAAATAATTATATAAATCTTTCGCGAATAACAATAGTTAGTCATAAAACAAACCGTAAATAATTTATTTAAAAACTATCACTGTGAAATCTTGTGATGGGAAACAGATAAATTATTTATCTTTAAACATTATTATGCAAATAAAAGATAAAATGACAAAGTTATTTATATTTTAATAGACAAAAATACGGTCAACAACACATCGATAAACTGTCTGTAATAACGCGTGGATGCTGTAAATTAATGATATGAAGATAACAGGATATAATTTAATTCATTTCTTTTGATGTAAGGACATTTATCTTCGCATAATGTCGATGTTTCCAAACAGAATTTCGTCCGAAATAACACGATCATGCTATTGTAGATATTAAATGTATATATTCCATTTTTCGTTATATGTATTTCTTTAAAAAAATTGAATAAATATCGTAGAGATGAGCTCTCAATACTTTGCTGTCAGATGAGAACAGAATGCACATTTTTACGTTCTCTGTTCACCTAAAGAAGATAGAAGGTTTTCTTTTAGAAAAGTGCAAACAGATCAATAATTTTCGTTCTGTACATATAACAACGGAGCAAGTCGTTTGTCGAGCTCTTGTTAGGTTGTCGAAGAACATTAGGAAAAGAGAATAAACAGGTCCGCAATATAAATATTTTATGTGTGTTTATTTTGTTTGAAGTGATTTCGAAAAATCGATTAACTTTTTATATTTTTCTCTTTTCATAATTGTATAAAAATAAATTAACAAAAACACACACACACACATGTACATTTTTCAATTACAAATATGGACTAATAATAACAATTTCTGCATATAAAAACAGGAAAAAACCAAAAAAACATGTTTTTTTAAGCTTACAAATATTTAATTTTCTGGCTTTTTATCTTATTTTTAATAAATAAATTTTAATTTTATATGATAAAACAGGCAACTAGAACTGTAAAGAGCATATAACAAAAATATTTTATAAAATAATGGCAATAATAATTTACATACTCATTAAATTCGATAAAATATATCATTACATTAATAATATCATTAATAACAGATTAAAACGTTAATGAAGAAATGGAATTTTTTTCTTTTTTTTTCATTTATTTTACTTTTCTCTCGTATAATATGGGATATGTCAAATTATACTACCTTAATGTCAACCACTTAATTTCATAAATTACTTAAAGTTATCATTTTGAAAAGCTTTACGTTGAGAGAAAGTAAAGGCATCAGCTAGTCAGTTTATCGATTATAAGTAAAGTTGAATCAATAACCTTAAGCTTTCGGAAATCTTGGACCGTTAAGTTCCTTATAGTATGTGTGGCCAAAGTTACTACGTTTGAGTTATTAGCACGCTTCTGACGTCAACCGTAGTCATTTGTCACAAGCCAGATGGTAGACTTGCATGGGGGAATAAACTAACACACCATCCCTGGGTTAATGAAACACGACCGAAAGAATAAAGCTAATTCCCAATGTGTTTGACGTGGCCACACCAGCTTTTATGAGAAAGAATGTTTGATTACAAAGGTCTTAACATCGGTTTACATCTCTACGGAATTGCTAGATATATTACCCTATTTTCCTTATTTATTGTTCGTTCTAATGTTAGAATATATCCTAACTATTAACATTTGAACATGGTATAAATATTAAAGATTTTTATTCGTCTGAATAAATCTGGATTATGCAACAAACGATGCGAGTAAACAGGAGGAGGAAAAAAATAATAAGAAGAAGAATATGTAATCATTTATTAATATCGTACTGAGTTAAGCTAATTTATAAATTTTCTGCATGGTTTATTGATGCTGCATATCTCTAAGACGTTTAAATTCTTTTTTTTTTAATATTATCAAAATATTTTAATAATAATTTTAGACAATTTTTGGAGAATTTTTTATTTGCATCATCAATATAAAAACAGAAAATCTTTATAATATATTATTTATTTATAAATACAATACAGTAACTGCAAAACGATGATTCCAGCGCCTGTAAATGTTTCTTCTTTGCATGATAGAAAACGTTTCAAAGAAAGAAACATTTACAGGGAAAAATATTTCATAGTTTCTGCACTAATTTAACTAGTTTCTGCTATTAATCAGTTTCAATTTATTTATAAATTGAAACTGATTAATAGCACAATTAGTGAAAAAATTGATTAATAGTAATTAATGCAAAAACTATGAAATATTCCTCCCTGTAAATGCTTTTTCCTTCGAAACGTTTTCTATATTGCAGAGAAGAAACATTTACAGGCGCTGGAATCATTATTTTGCAGTTACTGTATTGTATTTATAAATAAATAATATATATTGCTATAAAATTATACTATATATGAAGTGAAAATGTTACATATTTATACACACGCTCTCACTCATATCAAACTTTTAACATAAAAAAAAGTTTTTACTAATATTTTCGACGTTCAAATGCAGTAATCTAAAATGAAAACTTGCGCTTAAAATGTTATCTAAAACTAGTATAACAACCAACCTTGAGTTATTGGCTGCAGGATTTAACAGCTCGTAAAAGCGTTTTAGTTTCGAGATAAGAGCGCTTCTACCATGGCTGTCAGCAACTTCTGTTAAGGAATAAATATATATATATATATATATATGCAGTACATCAAATGTCAAGTTTATATGCTGTTTGCACAGTTTCACGAGATTTAGATATAAAGCATTCTTGTCTTGTCATTACACCGAATTTGAGTAATAATAATGAATATGTCTCCTTCCACTTACCTATTAATAGAATATTGCATAATGATAACTGTTCCTCCACAAGTTCTTGAATAATATTAACTCAGATTTATAATAAAAAAAATTATTGTAAGGATACAAAATTATTAAAATGTTATTGTCGCTTGATTGATATTTGTCGTTACATCCTCATTTTCTAAATATAAATATGTGTACTTTAATATATTTGACATGTTTACTTCTAATCTATTATCATATAAATCACTGTTAATTATTAATAAGATGGAAGTTATTAATTTCATCGATCAGACATCTTGTATTGATTGTGAAATTTTCCCTTCCTCTTAGCTGAAGGAGCACTTTTCTTTTCATTTCGATATAGCAATTTATCTTATCCGAAACCACCCTGTAATGACTATTACGTCTTCCTGTCACATCTTGGCACGTGCTTTGGAGTATGGGGAGCAAAGCTGTTCTTCCCCATCTCAGGGGCTCCCCGAGGCACCAGCTGGCATCAGGGTCGAAAAGTACCCCGTAAAGCCACCAACGTTTAGCCCTCATCGCTCGAACTGCCAACGTCCAACAAAATGAATTATGTTCGCAGCGTGTCGAGCTAAATTAACCGCCGGTGGTAACAGACTGACCGTCCTTAGGGGGTCGAGAAGAAAATTCCTGGTTTCTTCCGTCCACATCAACAATGCACTTTCGGAGAGCTCTATTACTACAACCCAGAAATTTCAGCAATGGATTTTATTAGTGGCAATATAATCTCTTTACAACTTTTCCTGTGATGATGATATATCAAGTAGATGAAAGCTAAGCTATTCTTCTACTAATAATCCACAAGAATGTTCGGAATTAAAGTAAAAAAAAAATGTTATATATGTAATATAACATTTTATTTTAATTCCAAACATCGCTAATAAATAAAATAAATGTCCGAAATGACATTCTTCATCAAATGAAAAACACAGATACAGATTTCAGAAAGATAGAAGAGATGTAGATTAAAAGCGATCCACGCGTTGTAAATGATTAAAGATTCTATCATTTCATGCTCATTTTCTCTGTCCTGATATTATCTGCGAGATTCCAATTAGTGCATGCACTTTATCCAAGTGCAGTTCTAATGAATCGGAAAGTTGGGGTAACACAATTGATCAAATTATAGACACGGGGTTGGAAAACACTCTGCATCCATTCTTTCTATACATTATAAGAGAATAGAATGCATTAAGAAATTTATTCCTGCTTTTTATTATTTATAAGTTAGAGAGTAACTGGGGGTATTAAGGAATGCCATTTTGTTTTCTATAATTTATAAAAAATTCTATAAAAACTTATATTGTTACCTTTTATGGACATTCTCATATAGCATATTTAAACATGGTTGCCATAGTTTGTATATCTATCATGTAATTTAAAAAAATTATTTAAAGGTGTATAGAAAGAATAATATTCCATATTGTCACCACTCATACGATAATATTTGAACGAAACCTATTCCAATAGACGTCAAACCTCTCAAAATAAGAAGAGATATTATGAAAGGTGCTTCCTAAATATTCTTAAGAAACTCAGTAAACAATTATCATCTTACCTGTAATCTTTCCAGATCCGATGATTTCAGATGGTGCAAAAATTTTTGTATTTGATGAAAACACGTTTCTCTAATTTAAACCATCATGCTTCCCACCGAGGAAACTGAAACTGAAGCTAAAGTATGTTGCCACTTAATCTAAAAATTCTGCATTACAGTTTCATAATACTGCCTGCTCTATGAGAAACCATGCTATTCCATATAAAGTTCCTATTCCATAATACTCCCTGTTACTCTCTATATTCACTATACGGATTGAATTTTAAAATATTCATCCGTAATAAAAAATAAATAAATAGAAACTAAAACATTGCACGGTTACAGAATTATAATGTGATTCGGTGATTTATGTTATTAAAATTATTCATCTATAACTGATTATATATTAATCAGCAATTTTTGTTTATAAAATCAAATTAAATGTTAATTCTAATAATCGTATTTGATTATTAGAATTCTAATTAATTTAAACAAATATTTATTATGTTTAGATTCATAAAAATATATTTTTTATTAAGTTATTGCTTTAAGAAATGAATGAGCAAAATCGAATGACGAAAATAAGAACAAAAGACCTAAAAACAGATAAAAACATATTTGAGTTCCGGTATGAATGCAGAACACTCGAAAAGGTATAGGTTGACAATCATGTGTGTGTATATCTGTCAATGCTTGTCTTCAGAGAAAGGTAAATATGCAGATAAGAGTTCTTTTGAAAGCGGGAGGGATTTTCCTGGAGCACAGAGCTGTTGATAGTGTGTAAATAGTGATACTCTAACAATCTCGAATTTGTTTTCTCATACTTTCGAAAACTGTTAAAAGTGTCAACTTGGATGTGACCTTTTTCTTCCCCTTTCGTCTTTTAACAAAGAGAAATCGCATTAGAAAGTGAATGGTTCTCCACTTTCATCTTTAATATAAATTTTACATTATATTAGTAATACCTTTATGTAATTCATTTTCGGAATGAAAGGCTAATATTTTTCTACTTCATCTAATTTAATTTATAAGGTTTTCATAAATATAATTAAAAATATTATTAATAGCTGCAAATTATTCATTAATAAAAATTATACATTTTTTTTTAATACAAAAACAACATTGTAGTGACATCTAAATTTTACAATATCAACTATTGTTATTTACACACACACACACACACACACACACAAAAAAAAAAACTTTTAAAATCATAAAAATAAAAATTCATCATAGAAAATATTTTAAGCGAAACAACTCAACTCAGAAAAATATTACTGAAAAAATTTGAATATACAAGTTGAAGAATTGGGAAATATTTTAAAGAATATTATTGAATTCGTTGAATAATCTACAACTTTATGTTGTTACAGAATAATAAATGCATTCTTTGAATGACATGCCATAAACAAAGTATAATAAGTGATTTTTTTTTTTATAAAAATATATCTTGCTTCTTTCTAAGAAAAGATTTACATAATCTATAGAAAAATACTATAAAAATTATCCAGAGAAAAATTAAAAATTTACTAATAAATATATAAAAATAGCATGGAATTAATCTAAAAATTTTCATATTTATAAGTCGGAAAGAGATTATCTACAGGCAGTATCTATAAATAAAACAAAAGATTTAAGCACATGTTTATTAATGAATATGAATAATTACAAATTCTACAAATTAGTTTGAATTCATTTAAATCTCTTTAATTTGTCAGAATGAATCGAAATTTAGAAAATTAGATATTCATCATTATAAACATTTATAACAGAAATCGATATTTCTTGACTGACAAAACGATTCATTTGTTAAAATTTAACGTCGTAGAATATGAAAAAATATAGTATAATCGTAAAAAAAAGAATATTTTAATAAATAAACACAGTATGGCTTTCGGTTGATATGTAAAGTTTTCTTTATTCTTCAATTTTTATTAGCATATTCAATTTTTGAGTTGTCTTTACATTCGGTGTGTATAATGTCGAACCTAACACTCTAACAGAAAGATTAATGTCGAACATTATTTCTCATTTACTTTAGTATATTTGCTAAAATATTCTTATCCAATATTAGCAGTACTCATACTAAAATGTTGTGCAGATACAACAGTGCGATGAATCATTTCAGAAACATTTTACATGTTTCAACCAGCATAGAATCCAGCAAAATACAAAGTAAAATATCTCCTCATCTAAATATTCAAATAAGATCTTTTTGGTAATGATTATTTTGTATTCTTGATTAAAAATATATGATTATGAAACATTATTTCTATATTTAACCATACCGTAATAAGAATAATTGATAGATTCTCTGAACAAAGTTGATTATTTCAGCGACACACTATTACAAGAAAACTCATAACTTCTGCTACTACAGTATATAGATGATGGAAGAAATAATCTAACCAAGACCTATTTATTATATCTGTTTCTTAACAGGAGAAAATCTTAGTTTTCCAACGATTTCTAGACTAATCTAGAAATGCCACAAAAATTATTTTTTTTTTGTAGGATTAAAAATGCTTCATTTTATAAACTTTGATTAAATTATATGTAATTTTATAGAAGAGTAGTTATTTTTTAATGAAATAACTTATTGAGAAAATGCTTAACATAATTAAAGAGCTTAATAATTTTACACGTGTTCACTCTTGTCTATATTAGAATCAAATGATGTCGTTACTAAGTTAGATATCGGAGACGTGATCTTTAAACCAAACAAGGCATTATTCCTCAAAACCCTTAACAAAGAAACTCTAGACCAGTGGTTCCTAACCTTTTTTTGGCCATGCCCATCTAAGTATCTCTAAAATCTCGATGCCCCCCTGTGACATATAATTTTTATTATTGAAAAAGTGAATTCCGATTCGCGTGGAGGAGGGCCATTAACTTGGTCTTCCAAAGAACATTGCATGCACGAAAGAAAAAAATAAAAGAACGAAAGGATAGTTGAAGTACTGAAGAAGAAATCACTTAGAAATTGTTAAAAAATAATAATAATAATAATATGAAGAAAAAAGCTAGTCAATCACCATCGAGTACACAAAGCGTCACGACGCGTCGCGTTGCCAAGACGCGCATTCGCCTTCTTATTACCCGGTAGTTAATAGGAGAGCGACTCAATGCGACGCGTCTTGGCAACGCGACGCATGGTGACGTTTTGTGTACTCGATGGTGACTGACTAGCTTTAAAGAGTTATAACTCAAAAACGGTGCCATTTTATGATGACGTTTTTCTTCATCCTGTATATGAGCCCCTAGAACCATAAGAAATGCAAAAAATTCCTTGTTAATAACCCGATTCTCGAATTGCCCCCTTAAAAATCAAATTTCCCCCTTGTGGGGCATGCACCCCACGTTTGTAACCACGACTCTAGACAAAAAAAAAAATGATTAAATATTAAAGTACAAACATATAAAAATTTTACTATATTAGTCATCATTTTATAGAAATTAATTGATTAGAATTTAAAGTATAACGTTTTGCTCAAAAATATGAAAAAATTCCAACTCCAATAATATAAAAAAATCTGATAAACAATTATAACACATCATAGATTAATTAAAAACATTCTTATGCATAAAATTAAATCTTAATTTGATGAACATTGAAAACTTTTAAATGATTTCGAGTAAAGTAATCTCAATTGTGCAAGATACATTGTTCAAAATTCTTTAATACTTAAAACTTTGGGAAAGATAGTAATTATTTAATTCACCACCAGCTGTCGTAGTATCTTCATCCAAGTAAAACGGTTTTGTGTGGTGAGAAACAGTATTAGATTTATGAAACTCGTTACGTGAAAACATTAGACAATGTAGCGGTAAGATTTTTCATGTCTTTTACTAACATTAGCGAACAGAACTACTGTATCTAGTATTAATGTTAAGATCTTTATTAGAACGTTGAGAATTATATATTTAAAAAATATAAAAAGAAAAGCAGGCGTTTCGAGACTACTATCATCGATCTACTTTATGATACTTCTTTCTTTTAAAATAACACTGTAGGTATTTCCCAATTGACAACTAATTTTTTTCTTCTATTCTTATTCCAACATAAACATTTTTTTTGTTTTGACAATATAAGAAATGATATTAAGAAAAATTACTCTTGACTAAATTTAAAATAGTTTATTTCTTTTTTCTCCAGGGAATAAATTTTATCATCCGACCATAATTTATTTCTTCAATGTGAACTTCCATTAAACTAATTCGCGTATAATGGTTTTACCTGACGAGAAAATACCTCTCTCTCTCTCTTTCTCTTTTACACACACATATACGCATACACCTACTATACATGTACACCTCTATATTTATACACCTAGAGCACGCGTGATACTGTGACGAGTTATGTCATAGATTGAGTGGAACGCGGGGGACTTCAGTCCAATCTCTTTGAATTAGGTTATAAACGATGAGCCAGTGGTCCCTAAACTGTTCCACGTCACATCCAATCCTCGCATTGCAACATTACCGCCTACAGAAGAAAAGCCTAAATTCGGTAGATGCGTGGGGTAAAAACTTCCCCGAACTGATACATTTGAGGAATTTCTAGATGAATTACGCACGAAAATACCACTCTCATTCCTGAAAGTACCTGGAACTGATGTTTCAACTACCCTCTGGAGACCTCTTTTCTATCGCTGATTACAATAAACCGAACGCTTTACTGTCGATAGTAGTAGCATAACACGTTGTTAGTCGCAGTGCAGAAATTTTGCTCAGCTCAGGTATTGCCTAATGTCACAATTTGACATTTATTACTTCCACGTTTCGGAAAGGTCATAGACCACCGTTGACTCTCAATTACTTAAAGCTTGTATAAACGGTAGCCATTTTAATTTATACAAAACGTTCATTTTGCTATTTTCTAATATATCCATCACGTAAATTTATTTATTTTTTTCCTTGGCAAAATTTATTAGCAAGTTCTATCCTTCCCGCAGAGAAGGAATGTAAACGGAATTCTATCTTGGTTTACTTTCTGAGCGCTTTGCTCTTCGAAAGAAAAAAAAAAAATAATTAAGGATAAATTTAAATTGTGGACGGAGTAAAAGAAAATTGTAAAAATGCACTGTCTTCTCTAAACATTTCGCAGACTAGAAGATAAATTTTCTACAAGAGGATTATCTCTTTATCTTACAGAATAAATAATTTTGAGAAACGAGATGTTTATCACTCCACTAGCATGCCAAAGAAATTTGTAAATCGTTGGAGTAGGAAAATTTCCACAAGGGTTTGAGTCGAGGGAAGAAAAGTAAGACTAGCGTAAAAAAGCGTTTTCACTAAAAATGTTATTTTAGAACCGAAGGATTTATCAAAGAAAATAAGAAAGAAATGTCGTTGGCTTACATGCTAATGCGAAAAGTCAGCTTGTGTTGATGGCTCTCACGGTGAGATGCTGAATGAGAGGATTCTCCTTTACGATTCGAAGATTCGATACAAGCGATAAACAGAAAATGCTTTCCAATCACGTCTGAAATACATTTCCAAACTCTCTAACGATCATTCCGTTCTTGACAAAAATCATTCCCCCTTTTTTTTTTTCTTCTTTGTTTTAATTAGTTTTAACACTTAAGAAAGTCATTTTTTTTTAAATTGAAAAACTGCGCTGAAAAATATGACCCGAAACTACTACCGATCGCACAAAATATTTATGTGCTAAATATTTGTAAATAGGAGAAACACTCACTGTATGACATCTCTTTGTAATAGCTTTTAACTCTTAAAAAGTCATTTTAAAAATTGAAAACTCTTTCTGCATTCTAGACCATACGGACTTTTTCAATTTTCAAAATTGAAAAATCTCTTATTCAATATGGCCTACATCTGTTATATCGCGGACCATCAAAGAATAATAATGCTTGCTAAATATATTTTAATAGATATAAATAAAATATATATAATTAAAAATAATATATATATATTGAACTTATTTATATTTATCATGCAAAGCATAAATACCTAAAGTGTTCAAAACTAATTTACATGCAGCCTGTACACATAAATATCTAAAAAAGATCAGTCTGAAAGAAGCATAACTTGAGAGTAATTTAATATTTTATAACCTGAGAACACCTAAAATTTATTATCAAAAAAAAAAAATAAATACAAAATTCTCTCAGCTTACTCGAGCTTTGTATATAAACTAGTAAATCACGAAATTTAACAGAATCAGTCTGAAAGAAGCATAACTTGAGAGTAATTCAATATTTTATAACCTGAGAACACCTAAAATTTATTTTCAAAAATAAATAAATAAAAAATTCTCTCAGCTTACTCGAGCTTTGTATATAAACTAGTAAATCACGAAATTTAACAGTACAGAATATGTGCTAAGTATATATAAATAAATACCAAAAAAATCTATATATAGCTTTATATTCTTTTCTGTGTGGGATGTACAAAATTTTAGTTTTATAAAATTATTTTATTAAATTATATTTTTTAAAATATATTTTTACTACATTCTACTTGCATTTCGGTCGCTAACATTGAAAACAAACACTAAATTACTCTTTTTTTTTTTTTTTTTTTTTTTTTTTTTTTTTTCGCTAACATTGAAAACAAATACTAAATTACTTTTTTTTTTTTTTTTGTTTACACTAAAAAGGATAAATTTGAATATATAAATGTTAAACGTATTCATTTAATTTATTGCTTTCTGTTCTTCACAATTTCAGCAATTTTTTTTTGTAAAAAACGGAATAAAACAAAAATTATTTAACGCACAAAAAAAAAAAACAATTTTTTAAAAATTAATTAAATCAAAATTGACTATTTTTGCATTGACATTTTCCATTTTTTTTTAATGGGATTTATGCGTGAGCGAGTAATTTTGTGTGTGTATGTGTGTGTGAGAAAATTATGCACATATTTTTGTTTTAGCAGAAACAAAATTTGCTAAAATTGCATTACTTTTCCGCGTGAACGTTTTATTTTCTTGACAATTTTATTATATTAATGTTAATAAATTAAATGCGAAATAGTTTCGTCTTATTCTGACAAACGAATGATGTTTACAACGTAAGCAGCTATAAAGATTTCTACAAACGTAGTTATCTGAGAGAAAAACCAATTTTCTACCGAAAGAAGTGTCAACAGGTGACAAACATCATTAATTGCATACAACACAAACATGTTGCTGCTGCTGCTGCTCTTTCGGTACAGTTTATAAACCCGTGTATACAATGTAGCTTATTATATTTCTTTTATATATCTCTTTATTACTGTCATCAGAAAATTATTGTTATTTTTATTAGCTAATATTTTAAAGTAGAATTGTATAAATAGGATAATAAATTTTGAATAATTTTTACGTAATTGGATTTTTCCGTGACAATTCCAATAAATTGTTTCCTCTTGTAAACATTACCATAATAACAGCAATTTGTTTATCACTATACACGGTAAAAATAATAATTTGTTTTATTTAATAAAAACAATATAATCAGTTTATTATTATTAGTATTATTATTCAAATATGTATCTCGTATATATTTTATTTCAGTTCTGACAGAAATTTTTCGACAAAAACAGTTGACAAATTCGAATATATAAATATAATTTTAGAGCAAAACAAGTTTTTTTTTATTATTATTGCGCTTTTTGCATGTGCAGGATAAATCACAATGTCAGAAATGAAGAAAATGTTAACACAAACACGTAAATTTATTATTTTAGTCAATAAATACCATGGAAAAAAATTTCGACATTAAAGGCATAAGTACAGTAACTGGAGGTATTATGGAATAGGAAAGAAAGTACAGTAATTGGAGGTATTATGGAATAGGAAAGTTATATGGTATAGCATAGTTTCTCATAGAGGAGGCGGTATTATGAAGCTAATAATGCAGAATTTTTTCGTTATATGTGTCAGAAATGAAGAAAATGTTAACACAAACACGTAAATTTATTATTTTAGTCAATAAATACCATGGAAAAAAATTTCGACATTAAAGGCATAAGTACAGTAACTGGAGGTATTATGGAATAGGAAAGTTATATGGTATAGCAGTTTCTCATAGAGGAGGCGGTATTATGAAGCTAATAATGCAGAATTTTTTCGTTATATGGCGACATACTTTAGCTTCAGTTTATGTTTCTAGGGTAGGAAGCATGATGGTTTAAAATAGAGAACGTGTTTTCATCACATACAAAAATTTTTGTGCCATCTTAAAATCATTGAATTTGCAAAGATTACAGGTAAGATGATAATTGTTTTCTGAGTTTCTTAAGAGTATTTAGGAAGAACCTTTCATAATATCTCTCAGAATTTTCAGAGATTTTGCTTCTGTTGGAATAGGCTTCGTTCAAATATTATGGTATGGGTGGTGACAATATGGAATATTCTTCCATATTGCCACGTTCAGTCCTACTGTATAATCTAAATTAACGTTTGATCCATTAAAATTTAGATAGACATATGATCGGACTACTTTCTAAATTAGACTAGTTTATAAACTATTCTAAGGCTTTTTTATTTTTTCTAGTAGACTATCACTAGCGAAAACCTTCACCACCCAAGAAAATAATACAAATATTGAATAAAACAATGTTCTAAGTACATATTTATCTAATACAATTGGAAAGTACGTGGTAGAAAATACTGTTTTTCTAATTATTTGATTCTATTTAACCCACACCTTTTGGGCACTATGGAGTTTTGCAGCTTTAAATAATTTTTTTTTTAAATTACACGATAGATATATAAAGTATGGCAACCATGTTTAAATATGTTATATGGGAATGTCCATAGAAAATAATAACACACGAGAAACCATATAAGCTTTTACAGAATTTTTTATAAATTATAAAAACAAAATGGTGTTCCATAATACCCCAGTTACTCTATATACAAGCATAATAGCATCATTTTTATGTTGAAACTTGTATATAGTGAATAAAATGAAAAAACTCCATTAACCGATTCAATGAAAGATTTATTTGCCATTCAGAGCCAATATAGAATAATAATTCTCATATATGAAATTTTAACATCATTTGTATGTTGAAACTTGTATATAGTGAATAAAATGAAAAAATTCCTTACCAGCACTCCATTAACCGATTCAATAAAAGATTTATTTGCCATTCAGAGCCAATATAGAATAATAATTCTCATATATGAAATTTTTTATAACTATCTGACAAACTATCCATCGGCCTGATTTGATATATCAAACAATTATTACTGATAAACGATAAATCTATATCCATTTATGAATATTTTAATTTAGAAAATTTTTAACAACATTTGCAACGTATACATATACAAATTTATGCAAAAAGTTAAGAAAATACGTGTTAAATAAACCACCAAAATGGAAGATCACTCGAAAAAACATACTGACTTACGAGTTCGTAAAATAAAATTAATTTTTTATAAACTCTGACTGAAACGTATAATTTATAGATTAAATTGAAGTTTATGTATAAGTTGATGTATGGTTACCATGCTTTCCATAAAATATACGGTTTCAAAACAGAAAATCTACCGCTCTAATGAGATTTATTACGTTAACGATAAAGGATTTTTACTATGATAAATGTTTTTATTATATAAAAGATTTTTGATGATGTTCGCTAATATTATCATTAGAGATAAATGTTACTAAATACATCGTTCAAAGCGGCAGATCATCAGCAAAAATCTCTTTACGATTTTCGTAAAATTTGTAAGATATTCCTTAAAAAAAAAATCTGTAATAATTGACTTACTAACTGACTTTACCAGCATTTTAAAACTGAAATTTTCATCATTTGCATATCTGAATATTGATGTAAAAATAACAACTTTTATATATTAAAATATTTTCTTTATATGAATTTTTAAATTTTTTGTCGTAGAATAAAAAAAAAGAATCTTAAATAGATCTACGGATATATTTTTTTTTAAAGAATAAAATCTTTATCTGCTTCGAACAATTTATTTTTCTAAGACAACTTTCAAACTTGCTTTAACTTTTTGATTGACTGAAGATATTACAGAAACCTCATTTCTTGCAGAAAGATAAATTTTAAAGGAGGGGAAAAAATACATATATACATATAAATATATATATATATACTTTTTTAAAAAATCTAATCACACTTCAGAATGGGTTTGTGCAATGTGTTGAATAATTTACTACAAGTCTGAAACACAAAAGCTCATGAATTTTACAAATTAGTCGGAAAGAATTTTTAATGTTTGATTAAAAATAAAAAAATAAAAAATATATT
>AYEL01064466.1:0-12408 GCA_000484575.1 Olivierus martensii
TTCACCACAAACTTTAAGAGCTTCTTTAATATCCTTCTTTTTGTAACAGGTCATTAAAAACGCTAAATCTTCATCGTTAATTCTATCAAAATCTGCACTCTCTGCCATTTTAATAATACGTAATTTACTTGATTCTCTTATCAAAACTTTTATGACTGATCACTATGAGTACAACTGAAAACTGGAAAGGATCGACTGACTTTAAAGAAACGGGAACGTTTGTTGTTAAGTTGATGGGTAAGCATCAGCTTACTTGTTAGAAAAAGAAAATATATTTTTTACATGGAAAGGATTTTTTATATAAAGGATTTTTCAGAAAGTAACAACTATTCAACCTATCTAAAAAAACTGTACATCTACAAATAAATATTCTGTTCTGCATGTACACCCCTTTGTTGTAAATGGACTTATTCCAATTTGTGTCATTTTTCCACACAACTAACATGAACAGACAGTAATAAGACACCCGGCTGAAATATGACATCAGTGCGACTTGTTAAAAGTAATAAATATCATTGTCTCTTCAACAATATTTATTTTATAAATGAAGGTTTCAAACTATCACTAATGCTTTATTTGTGTGTTTATTTGTAATATAGATGCTGCGAAAATTCTACGTATTATAAACGTTATTATTTATAAAATAAAAAAAAAAATTATCTTTCAAATGAAAGTATCATGGTAATTTTAAATAAAAACATCGTATTTCTAATTATATTAAAGAAAAAACATCAAGAATTGAACCCATGACAAACTGCATGACAGTCGGGCACCGTAACCATCAGGCCACGCCCACATGTTATGGACAGAAAAAACATCAAGAATTGAACCCATGACAAACTGCATGACAGTCGGGCACTGTAACCATCAGGCCACGCCCACATGTTATGGACAAAACGTTTTTAATAGTATATAGTAGTGATATCAGAAAATTAAGATTTTTGGAAGCCGATTTTGCATGTTCTAAGGTGCATTCGAAGGAAAGCTCGAACACTTGTCTCCTTATTTTGACTGTAAAAATTGTCCAAATCACGGACCCGATAGCTGCGACCTCCCCTTGTCAGTATAATATACGAAAAAATCAGCACCATTAGCAGTGAAGAAAATAAACTTTATTAGTGAAAACTTGACTAACATTTTTGGCAATTACGCAATCGTCAGGTACAATATTCCAAAATCGAATAATTTTTAAAAATACATAAGGAATACTCAGTCATCATGGCAACAACCTAGCAACTCAAAGATTATTAACATAAGTGTTGTCTACATAAAATTACATCAAAATTACAAAAATAACAAAAAAATAAGCAAAGATTAAACATAAAATATTAGATGAACTTAAGAAAATAATTTTACTTAAAAACATTAACAGTTCATATATTCCTGCACTCGGAAGAATTAAGTCAATGCTGCCTATATGATTTTTTCACTTCCTTATCTATTTCGTATTTCCATGGTTGTGGGGGTTCCCAAGCTAGCCTATCATTCAACAATTTTTCTTTATGTTTCCTTCGTAAAATCTCTACTGATTCTGTGATTGCTGGTTGTGTTTTCTGTTTAATGGATTTTATTATCTTTGCTTCATCCCATTGCATATTTAAATCTCTGCTGCAGGCCTCTGTTGCTAATGAGGTAAATAGTTTAGCCATAAAATATCCTTTTTATGCTCTTCTATACTAATATATTCTAAACATACTAATATGTTATACTATATCTGATATACTAAATCTTTCCTACGGCAAATTTTAAACAATAAGAAAGGAATTTTCCTGTGGCAAATTTTAAGCAGAGCAAGAAAGGAAGTGCCTACCTAACGTAATGAACGTGAAGAAGTTCTAGTTAACTCAAGTAACTACCTGCCGGTACCATATTAAATCAAGAGCTTATAAGTTGTTAAAAGAATAGCTAAGAAGAGGAAAAAGAAATTAACAGCATGTAGGGGTCCCACATTGTTCAACCTCTTAAGAAATGAAAAGGACCCTTTACGACAGCATGAAAGGAAAGGGGTATATAGGATCCAACCAACGATGTGCAAACCCAGGAACTGGCTGCCTCTGTAGGGGTCATGATACGGAATTTAGGAAGGAGACTAGAAGAGCATAAAAAGGATATTTTACAGGCGAAACTATTTACCCTCATTAGCAACAGAGGCCTGCAGCAGAGATTTAAATATACAATGGGATGAAGCAAAGATAGTAAAATCCATTAAACAGAAAACACAACCAGCAATCACAGAATCAGTAGAGATTTTACGAAGGAAACATAAAGAAAAATTGTTGAATGATAGGCTAGCTTGGGAACCCCCACAACCATGAAAATACGCCATAGATAAGGAAGTGCAGAAATCATATAGGCAGCATTGACTTAATTCTTCCTGAGTGCAGGAATATATGAACTGTTAATGTTTTTTAAGTAAAGATAGATAAGGAAGTGCAGGAATATATGAACTGTTAATGTTTTTTAAGTAAAATTATTTTCTTAAGTTCATCTAGTATTTTATGTTTAATCTTTGCTTATTTTTTGTTATTTTTGTAATTTTGATGTAATTTTATGTAGACAACACTTATGTTAATAATCTTTGAGTTGCTAGGTTGTTGCCATGATGACTGAGTATTCCTTATGTATTTTTAAAAATTATTCGATTTTGGAATATTGTACCTGATGATTGCATAATTGCCGAAATTGTTAGTCAAGTTCTCACTAATAAAGTTTTTCTTCCCTGCCAATGGTTCTGATTTTTTCGTATATTAACATGAGTTATCTGTTTGATTAAAATTGTCTATATTATAAGTTGGTATCTTTTGAAGCAGGAATCTGGCTGGAGTCAATCTTTATCATTCCTAAAGAGATCATATATAGTTCTTGCTCTTTTGTATGGATATGGAATCCCTGTCTTCTTCAAGAACCTTCTTATGGAATTTAGCAAATGTTCATAAACTGCATGTTTCATTAACTGTTACTGGATGGAGTCATTTAGAAACAATTGGTTTGATGGTATTTTGGGATCTACATAATCTACCTAGCATTACATAAACATGTTTAACGAAAAATCTAGTTTCACCTTGTCACTAAGTATGTTTAATATGTTATATTCATGTTCTTTAGCCTCTAGAGAGTTAGTGTATGTAAAGATTCTTCTTATCAGGTTTCTAATTACTGTCCTCTTATATTTCATTTGGTCAGTGAACTAATTGGGATAAAAATAGATAGTAGGCAGGTTTTCTATATGCATATAAATTATAAATTCTGTTTGTGACCTGTGACATTCAGTTTCTTGATGTTTACAGCTAGAAAATGAGTAGTTTGATATTTAGTCCAATGTTAAAATCAATCTAACTGCAAGGTCAGAAAAATGTTCTAAGACTTGATCCACCTTTTCAGAATTCAAAATAAAAAGATGTACATCCACTTATGTAGTTAGGCGTTTTAATGATGGTAAGAGCCTTGGAAGTGTACTGTACTTTATTTAATCTGAGAACTAAATTAGCCATAAGGCCACCAATGGATGCATCAGTTACTTGCCTGTAGTACTTACTTGTAAAGGCATTTTAATGATGGTAAGAGCCTTGGAAGTACTGTACTTTATTTAATCTGAGAACTAACTCAGCCATAAGGCCACCAATGGATGCATCAGTTACTTGCCTGTAGTACTTACTTGTAAAGGTGAAGTAAGAATTGCATGGTATAATACTCTTCCAATTAATTTTATTAATATTTAAAAATTACAGAACTATAACACTTGGTTTCTTCAACTTTCCTTTCAATAAGTATTTATACATAAGTATTTTCACACAGACTGTAACATTTTTTATAGTATATAATTCATCATCTCAGCAAATGAACTAATGAGAACTGACCCAACAGCTAAAATGCATTTTTATAGAGATGTTGAGCATAAATTTGGAATAAAAATTTTTCTCATGAATTGTGGTTTCTTCAACTTTCCTTTCAATCTTGTTAAATGTTGTATTTTTCTCATTCTGTATTCTTAGGAGTTTAAAGCATATTTCCAGAAAAAAAGTTGTTGCTACAAAACAGTCCTAGCCTAAAGAGCAAACTGCTATAATATAAATATAGAATGGGAAAATGGCATAAATAGTTAGAATTTATAAAGAGAGGATGGTAGATAAAACAATAGTTAACATAGTTCTGTCAAAAGACATTAGATCATCTTAATGCTTGTGATTATAATGAAATACAGTCAATTCTCATAATTCGTATAATCAATTATTCGTGAAAATTTATTTGTAACCTCAAAATCGATTTCTGCAATGTTTTCATGCTTATTTGTGGACTCCTGCTGAGCAGCGAAAATATTGTTACTAATAAAAACTCTCTCCTTCTCTTTAATAAAGGAAATTGTTTGTTACTAAACATAGTCTCGGTGAGAAATAGTCTTCTGCCAGAGTCTCATTATCTATCCCAATTCACTCCATAAACTGCACATGGGTCAAAAGCCTGTTCATAACATCTGCAGGCCCCACAGAAGAATGTGACTATATGCTTAAACGCAGCCTCAAATTTAGGTAGCTAACTTCCTGCACCTTTGCTCCTTATGCTGAGATTTTAAAAGATCTGAGGAAAAAGCAATGCAGACAAGGTTGATACAGTTCTTTAATGTAGGTCAAAAGCCTGTTCATAACATCTGCAGGTCCCACAGAAGAATGTGACTATATGCTTGAATGCAGCCTCAAATTTAGGCAGCTAACTTCCTGCGCCTTTGCTCCTTATGCCGAGATTTTAAAAGATCTGAGGAAAAAGCAATGCAGACAAGGTTGATACAGTTCTTTAATGCAATTCAGAAAGACAATGTATCAACTGCCACATCAAACATTCTGCAACATTAAACAACTATCCATCAAAAATAAGATTTTATTTACTACATTGTTATATTTTTAAAAAAATCAAATTAAAGATTACTGTAATTATAATACTATATATAGTATTGTACATTGCATACACTGTAATTATTTGTAAGTACTGTAATACACATTAAATAAAGTGTCTTTAAATAAAAAATACACACAAAGCAAGGATGAAAATTAAAATGTTGAGAAGAAAGTTTTTACAGGTTCCTGCAAAAACTTTCTTCTCAACATTTATTCTGCATTAACTTTCTTCACAATATTTCCCATAGGCCTATTGTTCAGTATTCTGTAATTCAATATTCATGAAGAATTTACTGAATGTAACTGCTACAAATAATGAGAATTGACTATATAAAAATATAGATAACAACACTAGGATGAAAGAGCATTAAAAATTATATATAGAACTGTGGGCATATCTATGCACTATAATATTTTCCAATCCATAATGCAGTAAAGATATAAAAAGCTAAAAAAATATTTAAAAACCTCTTATAAAAGTTGATCTCTATTGCTGTAGTAACACTTAGCAATCAATAACTGGATGGCAGAATTTAATGTAAGGCTGATTTATAGAATTCTATAAAATATACAATTAAAGCTTAAATGTTTTTGTTTGGAATGTTCTTGTGTTTGTGTTCTTACTTATATTTGGTTTTAGAGCTATCTACAATCTCCAAAATATTTTTCAGTTTATTGTTATTTGAATAGGACTGTCATTTTATTATATTATTTCAATTTCTGGAATTTTTTTTAATTAGTAAGTAACACACAACAACAAGCTTAAAATTAAACCAAAAAAAATCTTGTTTTGTTTGTTATTTTGATTTCCTAAACTAGGATTTTTGTTTATTAATTAGAAAATTTATGCATGATATTATTATTAAATATTTTGTATATTTAGCTTCTCAAAATTAGCTCAGATTTTATATATGAATTTTAGAGTAATTAAAAGTTTTTACATATTATTATTAAATGTTTTGTATATAATTAGCTTCTCAAAATTAGCTCAGATTTTATATATGAATTTTAGAGTAATTAAAAGTTTTTCTTAAAGATTTGGGTACAGGAAGAGAAAAGATTAATTTTCTTCATTGGTTTAAAAGATACTCCCTTAGAAAGACATTTGTAAGTATTTTGATATTTTCTTTATAAAATTGTAAGCAAGCTCATTAAATTTTATAATTATTTTTCAGATATGTTGTATCTTTAGATTATCCAAGAAATATATGTTGTTTGACATCTCATGGATTTTCTCATGTTGTTTCAATGAATAAAGTAAGAATGTGAATAATACATGATGTTAATTTAATAGATTTAAAGATGATATAGAATACATAAATTAAAAATAAATTTTTAAATATATCTAATTTTACAAAGAATTACATGTTAGAAAGAAACAGTCTATTCAGAAAATTTCGGAATAATTATTATAAAGAAACTGGGAACACTAATGTATTATTTTATAAACAGATATGTAAATTTACATTTTGTTACATGATGAATAAGTATTTGATCAAAAAGCACATTAAATGTGGTCAAATATAAAAGTAATGCCAATTATTTTATTTCATTTTGGAAGTCAGAAATGATTTTGAATCAGTCTGAGAGGAGGAAAAAGCTGTTGAGAATAGTGGTGAAGTGAATCATGATTTTTGCATCATGACAATGTGCCAGCCCATTCAATTTTTTCAACTTGTGAATTTTTGGCTCAAAACATCATCACAAGTGTATCTCACTCATCCTTTCAAAAGATTTAGCTCCCTGTGATTTTTTTATTTATTTTCAAAGCTAATATCTGTACTTAAAGAATAAAGGTTTCAAGATATAAATGAAATTAAATAAAATATGATGGAGTAACTCAAAGCCACTCCTTTAAAATAATTCGAGAAATGTTTCCAAAAGTGCAAATAAAAAAAACAGAAATATCATTGAAGCTGGAGGAGAATATTTTGAAGGGGACATGTTTTCATTGTTCATAAACTTTTATATAAATTTTAAATAAACTGTGACTCAAAATTTTTGAACAGACATTGTATAGTTTATAAATCATGATATTTAACCATGTCTCATATTATTTAGGTTATGGAGTTAGCTATCTAATAAAAAATTGTTTGAAAAAATAGTAAAATAAACACAATAATGGAGTATTTATTAATTTGCAAATGAAACAAGACACTTTTTTTGATAAATGTTTATCAGTAAAATAACAATAATTGTCTAATAATATGTATTATTAAAAAATATTATTTTTCATTAATGCATATTACCAAACAATAAAAAATTAAATTTTTTTTTATTATTTTACATTTTTAATAAATTATTATTTTGTAGGATTGCTCTTTATTTGTTAGCATACAAAGTAACATAAATCATGGTCCATTTGGTGAAGTTTATCGGTTAGTACAAAATGGATTAAAACCTGTTGATCTAAAGACAGAATCACTTGGATATCTCTTAGAACCACCTTGTAAGTATAATTATAAATATATTAAAATTAATTTTGAACTTTATTTAATAAAAAGACTTTTTTTCCCCATAGCTATGTCTTTATCAGAATTTGAATATTTACAACCAGAACTATTCAGTCATTATCTTAAATCTGGTCATACGATATATGGTATGATATTCAAACCTCCATTTATGCAAAGCAATAAGAAATATCCAACTGTTTTAACTATCTATGGTGGTCCAGAAGTACAATTAGTTACAAATACTTATAAGGGCATGAGGTTAATATATTGATAGTTCTTAAATTGATGAATAACAATTAGTTTTTGGTATAGTTTAAACTATAAAGAATATTAATATTTTCAGGCATTTACGACAACATTTGTTAGCACAAGAAGGATATGTAGTAGTGGCTGCAGATTGTAGAGGCTCAAGAAATCGTGGAATTAATTTTGAAAGCCATATAAAAGGACGAATGGTGAGTTTACAATAAAATATTCATAACTGATAATATTAATGGTATGGAAAATTTTTTAAAATCACTGTCAATAAGGTAAGTGAAAAAGTAAGTTATATATATATATTTGTGTGTTAGCTGAGAAATTTTGGAAAAAAAAAATTTTATAAGGGAGGGTTGACTTATGCATAAGTCAATAAAAATAAAAAATATTTCAGAAAATTTAAGATAGTTTATGTAGTCATGTACTTTTTGTCCACTGCCCATTGCAATATTTATTCTTAAGAAAGATCTATTAGCTTTCTGATTATATTATCAAAAATATGAACATTTACACACATTTGCTTATATTAATATTTTATATATATTTAAATATTGAATACTATACATTGAATCTAAAATATATAAGGTGCACATTGCATCCTTTTCATAACAGCCATGCAGAGAGAATGCAACATGCAGTATTACAATTGAGTCCCCTACTTATATGTTTTCAAGTTCTGCTGTTTCAGCTATATATATGGATGAATAAGTCTCTTATTTGTGTTGAATTTCCATAAAATACAAATAAGAAAAATCATTAAACAATGTATTTTTTTAAATATTATTTATGGCCTTAAATTATCATATTTATGCTTAAAGTATCTACATAAATAGTATCTAGCCATTCTGTTTATCAAAGCATGAATATACATTATCTGTATATATAACAATTAGAATTTAATCATTGTTGGACATACATAGAACAAAATTTCTCATAAATTGAAAACCATGTAAATAGGGATCAGTTTTATTTTCTTTTGTAGCTGTAGTGTCTGTCATATTTATTCTTAATTAATTCCTCCTTCAATTCTCTTATTAAAAATGCATGGATGTATGTTCATATTTAATACATAGTGTGACCAAAATGTTCCAGAATTGTCAAATATCTTGAGAAAATATGCATTCTATGAAAATGTCTTAGACAAAACTTATTTGGTTTTAAAAGAGGTATTAGATCACATTATCAGTTTCATCATAAAATGCACTGTTGATAGTGATCTGAAGGTCCATTCATTTTTTAAATGGGAATCTTCATTCTTTATTTTATATTCTAATTTTATGCAAAAAATACAAAACTTTCTGAAACATTTTTTCAAAAAATGAATTTACCAGAAAATATGACTGGCTTCAGAAATCCAGTATTGATATCACTGTTGCAGATAGGATCATCTGCAACAATATCCTAGCATTTTCAAGTTTGGTTAGAAATACATTTAACTGAATGAGAAAGAATTATTGTTGATGTGAGGGTTTAATGATAAAATTAGATCTTATGAAGCAATTACTAATCTGTTCAATGATACATATCCTGTCATGCTGCAATTTCAAAATCTATTGTATTCTGAACAATATCACAATTTTAAAGAATGGTTCAGTTAAAGATGAACCAATATCTGGGAGACCAAAAATCTACATTCAATAATAATAATAAAGCTTTAGAGGTTTTTAAATTGCTATTGAATATCTTCTTTTTCAAAAATGGCCCAGCAAATTTACATCTAACAGAATTATGAAGAAACATAGTTTTTTTTTAACTATGTTTCTTCAAATAATATCATATAAAATTTGCTTGATTCAGAATTGTCAGAAAATGATTTTGGCAGAAGAGTTGAGTTTTGTGATGAGATAATGATATGGTGTTTGATGAAAATAATCAATATTTCAGTTAAATTTGTTTTTCTTATGAAGATACTTTTTAATTAAATGGATCTGTAAATTGTCAAAATTGTAGATATTGGGCTGACAAAAATCAGCACTGGATGAGAAATTCTCATGTATATTAACTTCATAAAATTTGGCTGGGATAATAGTTTATCACATTATAGGATTGTTTTTTATTGATGGTAATTTAGATTTAATAAATTAGTTATGCTTACTAAGAACCAAAGTATTACTGGCTAATAAAAATAGTTAGAGAAGCTTATGAAAATATTTGGTTTCAGTAGTATGGCACTTCATCTCACAGTGATTTGAGCATTTATAACTTTCTTAATTCAACATTTCTCTAAAAATGAATTGGTAGGAGAGAGAAAATTGAATGACCATCTAGACCAGGCATGGGCAACCTTTCCTAGCTTGGGGGCCAAATTATCATTCTGTCACTGAGTCAAGGACTGGACCAAATTATTAAATAAAATAAACTAATATGAAATGATTTAAAACAGGTTGCTAAAATTAATTATAAAAATAAAAATATTTTAATCTGATTACTATGCTTTTAAATCAAAGATTAAATCAAAAATGGTAATAAATTTTCTATAGCAATCCATTTTACATTGTATCGACTACTGTATAGTTAACTCTAACTGAAAAGACTCGTCGATCATCAAATTCGGCCTTGAAAGTTCTTGTTTAGTTGAAAAGACTGTAGTAGAACCATGAGTAGAACATAACCTATTTCTCCCACCATGATTCCAACCAACTTTGCTGAAATGGATCAGGGGCTGGATCTGGCCCATGAGCAGGGGTTGCCCATATGTGATATAGACTGATCTAATAAGCTAGATTTTTTTACTGGGGAAATTTGAAGAGTAAGGTTTATGAAACAACCAGAATATGCAATAAAAAATGAAGATTTCCATTAATCTTCAGATTACTATCAACAGTGTAATCTGTGATGAAACAGATACTGTCAATTTATGCCTTTTTTAAAACCATATAACTTTTGTCAAAAGCATTTTTTTTTTTCATAGAAATGCATATTTTTTGAGATATTTGACCAGAACATTTGGAATATGCTGTATATGAAAGTATTAATATATTGGATCCTTAGCAGATAAAATCAGAAATATATACAGTGATCTCTATTATGAATAAACATGGCAGCCACTGTTTTGTGTATCAGTTATTCTTTTATCAAATTCAAATATAAGTGATTATTTTGCAATTGATTTACATTGAAGTATTGAAATACATGCAAGCTAACTTCTCACTCCCATCAGTTTTGTCAAAATTTTATTTGCACATTTTGATTTTTCTCAAATAACTCATTTTGTTTTATTTATCAGCTCCATCACTCATAAATAATATTGGTGAATTTTATTTAACAAAATATAAAGATAAAAATACACAAAAGTGCATTAAAAATAAAATGAGTTAGATAAATTAAACATTTTGGCATTTTGGATATGAAAAGATCGGGCATATTTTTTTTACATGAATAAAATTTATAGTTCTGGCATAAAATTGTAGAACATTAAAATATTATCTGGAGGAAGATGACTATTATATTCTTAACAAGATAAAATATTTACTAAGCACATAAACAGTACACTAGATAGAAAAATCACTTTTGTCTATCCAGTGTTTGAATTCTGGTATTCAATAAGTTTAAATAATTCTCTTCATAAAATGGTATATTATTGGAATTATTGAAAGATAGAATCATCTCAATTGATTTGATTACCTGATTGTATAACAAATTAATTTTTTTTAAGTATGATTGAGCTACAGATGCATAAATGGGTATTCTATATATAACATTGGTAACTATTATTACAATTGTCCCAGAAACAGAGGATATATTGGTTTGTTGATTTCTCATAAATATAACTTGATGATGACAATCTTTTGATATGTTTCATATTGAAAAATAATGATTAATAAAATTTGAAAGATAAATGATCAAAAATTGATTTAGGAATAATGTAATTATCAGTAGGAAAAATAAACTTATTTAAAAATGGAATATAAAGACTTTCAGTGATTGTTCTGCTTAGTAAATAATATAAAGATTTTTTTTAGTAAGTTGTTTTGAGAGGAGACTAATAAATGAAGATCTTCAACAATTGCATTCTCATTAACATTTATAAGTTTATGTTATTGGCATATACTATTGATTTTATATTTAAATTGAAATGTAGAATTAGAATACAGTATGAATAATAAATCGCTTAATATAGATCCTTGAGCAATTCCAACTAATGATTTATATTCTTCTGAACAGTATTCTCCCATAATTAGTGATTTTTCCAATTTGTAATTCAGAATATAAAAATATATTCAATATAATATTCATCCAGTATTCTAAAATTTAGAAATATTGATGCTATTGAATGCTGCAGCAATATCAAGAAAAATAATATGCAATTCTGATTTCGGATTCCATATTATGCTGAAAATTCAATTAAGTTAGTAATAACAAATTTAAAAGTTTGATACAAAATGTTGAGACTGATGAATAGAAGTTTTAATATCAACATTTTTATATTTAACCTGTTCACTGCCACTCTGAATTAAAGTTCAATACAGTCTAACTAGCTTAGACTACCACTTCGAACAATTCTTTCAATAATATTTTTTCAAGTTGGAACGTTTTTCTTTTCACAATATTATTAAATTGTTTATAGTTTACTGCCTCTTGTTCTTAAAACTATTTATTTTCTAATTTTAACAAAAAAATTTTCCAATACATTTAATTTTTTTTTTATTATTATTATTTAATCAATGTGGTCTATGAAAATGAATTATTTAATAAATATATGCTTAAAAATAGATTATTTTTCATTATAAATAAATATTCACTATTAAATTAAAATTTCTTTGATAAATGAAGTTTTCTTTATAGAGACTATATTTCTATTATTTTTG